>SNQJ01S0003675.1:70056-88138 GCA_010110895.2 Picea sitchensis | reverse complement strand
TAGGGACCTCCATCTATCTGAATATTGTGACTTGAGGTCATGGCAGAATGAGGTTGCACTCTAGAAAGTACACATATGACATGGACCGAACATTTTGCGTTGGGGGAATTCCTCCAAGGGAATTTTTTCAATAAAAGAAGCATATGCTCTCAAATCTCAATTTCATCTTTAGGCAAAAGAGAGAATATGGCACACCATATGGAAAACAAACCTCTAGCCAAAAGTAATTATATTTCTCTAGTTACTGGTACAAAACCACATTCTCACCTGGGACAATCTTAGAAAACGAGGTTTTGTAGGCCCTTCGACTTGTCCTTTATGCTCTCAACAAGAGGAATCCATGGACCATCTCCTTAATCAATTCCTTTTCAGTTCCATAACATGCAATCAAGTCACCCAAGTCATGAGTAAAACAAACAAGCACAGTGGCAATATCATAACCTCTATCAAAAGCTAGCAGTCATCGACATTCAAAAATCTTGTTCTGAACAAAATTTGGCAATTGCTCCCTCACTTTGTGGTCTGGAAGATGTGGAAAGAAAGAAATATAAAAATTTTCCATTCAAAGCATTCCTTTGAATCTCATATTTGGTTTAAGGTTCGTGAAAGCATCCATGAAACTATCACGTCTCAACATTGGTCAGAAGATTATTTGTCCTCTGAGCCCAATGAACAGGTCATGCTTTCAAATTAGCACCTCAACTTAAATCGGTTGCAAACCTCCAACCCCTCTCAACCACCATTCTCGCTCAGCCTCGTTTCTTGGAAAAATCCCCCCTTAGGATTTATGAAAATGAATTTTGATGGAGCATCCAAAGGGAATCTGGGTCTAGCAGGGTTCGACATTGTTTTCAAGCACGACAATGGGAATATTTGTAGGATTCTTACTGGTAGTTTGGGTTATGATACCAATAAATCGATAGAATTATGAGGCCTTCTCAAAGGTGTTCAAGCGGCCTCTCATATGAGTTATCGAGAACTCATTGTGGAAGGGGATTCATAGATTATCATCTCCCTTTTCTCAAAGATTTTGAATGGTTCAAATCCTACAAAGATTTCACCAAGTTGGAGACTCCTCAGCCATATTGAACTCCTCAATTCAATGTTGTTGCCTCACCTTGTACTCATCCCGTCACATGTTAGGAGAGATGAAAAGAAGATCACATAAAATATATCAAATGTAGGGGTTAATTGTCAGGAGCTTACGAGAGCTCATTCTATTGAGGTGTTCATTTCATGTGAGACCTCGCTTCTTAGGGTACAGTGAGGGTTCAGATTTAAAGGCCAGGTATTTCTCTAATGGTCGGGCTTAATGCAACAGTAACGACTACACTTATTGTAAGAGACCATGCGTTGGGTATTTTGGGAACCCACCAATGGTCAACCTAGTTATATAAAACAATTCTCGTAGGAAGCAAAGGGATTAATTTTATCTCTGACCTGTGCACTCCCATCTTAAGTTATCATTGGATGACAATGGATTGTGTATTGATTCTACTCTTACTGCACAGTATACCTTGTTAAAGGGGAAAGGTTTGACGTGGTAGTGGCACTTTTCGAAGTTTCTTCAGACAGTGTCGCAATCTTTCACCCTCTTCCAGTGGCTCCACCACCTCATACCAAAAATTGAACAAACATGATGAGGAGCGTGAATCCTTCGATCCTCATCACGAGGAAGAGCTTTGGGGCCATGCGATAGTGGAGGAGGAATTTCCCCCATAACTCAATCAACAGAATGTGGAAGCTCCTAGAATTTCCCCTGAGAAGAATGTTCGGTGTGAATCATCCAATGTTGGGGCTAGGATGGAGAAATTGGGTGAAAAAATCCCAAAGCAAGGCGAGGGCCTCCATCTGCCAAAAGTTGAAGAACTCCTCACTCAATTTTCAAAGGACCAACTCCAACTGATATTTGAACTCCATGAGGAAATGGTTGACTAGAAATATCGCCAGGAAGTGATGGAGCATAAATTTGCCTTGCTTTCTCAACCGCATTGAGGTCAGTAATTCCAGGCCAGATCATTCCAATGAGTAATAGTCCCAGAGTGGCTAGCCCCTTCCCAACGCCATGACAACGAAAGCTCATCAGAAGACTAGATCTTTTTTCCAGCTATACTCTATGCTCATTTTTGTTATAGTTATCCTTAAATGCTTGTGTTTGATAGACAATTACAATAGTAATAGACAACAATATTTTGGCCCACATGCCAGAATCTCACAGATAATTGAGTCTTGGTGCCAAAGTTGGTTTCCATTGTTGGCAGCTCTGGCATCAAGAGCCTGGTTATGTATTTTGATTTTAGTTTATAAGAGGTAATACAAAAAACTAGTTTAAAAAGAAAAAAATGTTTGTCTCGATTAAAAACAACTATGTTATTTGTATTTACTGGTCTCTTTTACACATCAATGACATACATGGTGTAGTGGTTGAGAAAAAAATTACAAAAGTTATAACAATGAAAAATAGTCCACTCTACATAACATGTGGGTCATAACTGATGCAGACCCCCCTTCTCTCCTAAGGGTTGTGTGACCTCCCGTTCTAGGATCGATAAAGATATTGATTCTGATTGACTCTCCAGGTCTCTACTAGACACCAAACCCACTTACACAGGTCCTCCCTCCAAATGTGCAGGTCATATGAGACCCGCGACTTCTCTCCCAAGCGTTGTTCGAACCTCAATGCCAAACGGGTGCTAGCTCCTCTCTGCTAAGCCCTTTCTCCCTTGTGACCACGTGCTCAAGTGAAAGGTGCGTCACGATTTTGCATTTCGCGGCCCTGGGAGCGTTGCTACCTCTGTTCACCCAATAGCTGAAATCGTGACGACCCTTGATCTACGATCCAGATCTTTCCTTAATCGATGGTTGCGATCAAATCGACGTTTCGCGTCTTTGGCGTCTCCTCGCCTTGGTTCTCCCGATATCCCAAAATCATGATGACCCTTGATCTACGATCCAGATCTTTCCTTAATTGACGACTGCGATTAAATTGGCGTTTCGCGTCTTTGGCGTCTCCTCACCTCGGTTCTCCTGATAGCCAAAATCGTGATGACCCGAGATCTGCGGCTCAGAACTTCCCTTGGTCAACGACTGCGATCAAATCGGCATTTTGCACTTCGCGACTTTGGAGTCTCTTGCCTCCATTGTCTCGATAGCCGAAATCGCGATGGCACTAGATCAACGGTCCAAGTTTCTCCTTCGATCCGACGGTCACGATGACTTCGAGACTTCAAGTTTCGCAAAGTTGAAATACTTGTCACCTTCGATCCCTGAAATGCGGATATTTCACCCTAGACAGTCAACGGTCTAGAACTCTCCTCTGATCCATGGCTCAGATCAAGTTGTGATTTTGCGTTTCGTGAGTTCTCATGACTCAACCTTTGACTCCTTCGAGTCAGTTAAACACTGATCTCTCGCCACGTGTCCTCTTTGACGACGAATGGTCCTGGTGATTTCAGAATTTCGTGACCTTGTTCCTCCTGTGTGCCTTCAAAGATTTAATGTTAGTGCACTTTACCTTGATTGGACGGCTATGATTCTCTTGCACTCGGGCTGAACGTCTGAGATCCTTCCTCCTCTGCACTTGCTCCTCATTGTCTGACATTGATCAGATGATCTAGATCTTTCCTCCTTAGCTTACGCTTTCTTCAGACTTAGAAGATTTTCGAAGGATTGAAAGTTTTCGACCTTAGTCCTTCCTACGAGTCTGTTTTTTGGATATCGTCAACACTTATGAAAAGTGTTATTCCTCCTGAGCTTGATCTCGTGAAGACTTCGATTTCCCGACGCACTCCTTGCGTCTCTGGGATTTCGATAACCCAGATTCTACAGATTTCCCGACGCACTCCTTGCGTCTCTGGGATTTCGATAACCCAGATTCTACAGATTTCTCGAAGAGAAATTCCTCTCGCCTTCCTGGCGTTCTCCTTTCCTGACTCTTCAATGCTTAGTTGAATCTTGGGTCTTTGCATTCCTTGAACCAGACCTTCACGCAAGGTTAGGGTTCTTGCGTACCACTATGCACACCTTGCACCAGTCTCTTTGCACTCCTTGCAAAGGGAAAGTTTCGTGTTATCTCTTCTGAGCTTCGGAATCGAAATAGATCACGTTAAAGCACTCCTTGCGTTCTGTGTGCACACCTTGCACTACTTCAATAGAAGATAAACAATTGAAACTTATCCTAACATTCACAATTCCATCTATTCATAACGAGATTTATTCACTCATTCATGAAAACACAAATAACAGAGAATTGCAAACAACGTTGACACACCATGCTTGGATCAATTTTCCTCTGTTATATTCAAAAGTGAAAATGGCTACAATTGTAAATGAACAACAAAAACTACTAAAATCTTCTCCTAACTTCTATCTTATTTTCTTCTCCTAACAGCTCTATTCCAGCCAACTGTCGACTAGCCTCATTCGGGCGTACAAAACCTTTATTTATCACAGAGGGCTCTTAGGGTTTTTTTTCCTGGCTACTTGTCTACTCTATAACTTAACCTAATGACTATCTAGACCAGTCACATTCCAGAGTCGTAGTGGAGTCTCCCATTTCGATCGTAATCGTCCAAGCGTGCCTCCAAATTTCCCCGGCCTAATTTCAAGCGTGCCCCAAAGATGAATTTTGGCGCTGAGTTAAGGCATACTTCAAAATATCTGTTGTGACTTCCAGCATTGCGCTCCCGTACAGATTCCTTGACGTTGATAAGTCTTGATCCACGCGATTGCCAACGATGCTCCTGCATCATACTCCCCTTGACAAAAATTCATGGACTCGTATCCATGAGCTCATGCACTGACCTTCCATGCTTCTATATAACAACTTCATTTTCCCAACTGGCATCTTCTTTTGGGTATCCCTTCCACTTGACCAAAATTCAAAATAGGTTNCTGATCCACGATCTTCTCCATTTGTGGCTTCTCTGCTACAAGCATTTGTTTCTCCCACTGGATCTTCTCTTGATCTTTTGACCCCTCTGTGTCATCTTTCCTGTAAGGATACAGGTTTGAGATGTTGAATATGGGAGATATGCCCACATCATCTGGCAGCTCAATCTCGTAGGCGTTTGCATCAAACTTCCTCAAGATCTTACATGGTCTTATTTTCTTCATTTTTAACTTGTTATATGTTCCCCTAGGGAACCTCTCTTTCCTAAGATGTGCCAGAACCTTATCTCCTACTTCAAATTGAAGTTCTCCATGGTGTTGATAAACTCTACACTTGTACTACTGGTTAGAACTATGCAATTGTCCTCCGATCTGGCTATAGAGCCTCTGCATTTCTGCAGCAAAATATTCTGCTTCAACGCTCTTGATCTCACTCTATTCCAAGTCTCTCAACTCAGATACTCCCCTGGGTTGCATTCCATACAATATTTGGAATGGGCTCTTTCCAGTGCTCTTGTTTGGTGATTCATTGTATGCAAATTCTTCTTGTGGCAGAATCTGATCCCATTGATTATGGTGTTCAGTGACCAGACTCCTCAATAAGTTTCCCAAACTTTTATTTACCACCTCAATCTGCCCATCTGTCTAAGGATGATAAGCTGAGCTGAAGGACAAATATGTCCCCAACTTCTTCCATAGTGTTCTCCAAAAGTGACCGAAAATTTTTGTGTCTCTATCCAAGACAATGCTTCTGGGTAGGCTGTGAAATCTTACAACTTCCTTGAAATATATATTTGCAACATGTATTGCATCACTGATCTTCTAGCATGGGATAAAATGTGTCATCTTTGAAAATCTATCCACCACCACAAATACGGAATCAAATCCTCTTTGCATTCTTGGCAGTCCTAATACGAAATCCATGCTTATTGCATCCCATGGCCTCTCTGGTATTGAAAATGGTTGATACAATCCAGTGTTCTGTCTTTTCCATTTTGCATGTTGGCAGATTCTACACCTGTTCACAAACTTTATCACTTATGTTCTCATACCTGGCCAATAGTAGGAACTGCTCAACTGTGCAAACATTTTATCATGGTCGAAATGTCCAGCTAATCCTCCACTATGATTTTCTTTCAAAAGGTTATCCCTCATTGAGCATTTTGGTATGCACAATTGATTTCCTTTGAACATCAATCCCTCTTGAATCATGTACTATGTCCACTGGCTTCTATCTCTCAGCACAGGGTTTGCACATGCTTTGTATGCTTCCTTGAAATTTGTATCATCATAATACATGTCCTTAAGGTGTTCAAACCCCAAGGTCTTCACCTGAAATTCTTGCAGAATCAAACATCTCCTGCTCAATGCATCAACAACTTTGTTAGTATTCCCAGCAATATGTTTTGTGAAAAAAGTAAAATTCTGCATAAACTCAACCCATTTTGCATGCCTCTAATTCAATTTTTCCTGCCTGGTTATGAATTGTAAAGCCTGGTTATCGCTATACAAGACAAACTCCTGTGGGACAAGATAATGTCTCCATTTCTTCAAGGCTTGAATTATGGCATAAAACTCCTTGTCATATGTGGAGTGTTTTCTCTTGGTCTCATTCAGCTTCTCAGTAAAATACGCAATAGGTCTATTGTCTTGGCTCAAGACTGCTCCAATTGCAAGTCCACTTGCATCACATCTCACCTAAAATGTCTTCTCAAAATTTGGCAAGACCATAATTGGTCGCTCTGTTATTTTCTCCTTCAGTATATAGAAGTTCTTCTCGGCTTCCTCTGTCCATTAAAAAGACTTGTGCTTCTTCTACACTGTATCCATCATTGGCGGAAAAATTCTACTGAAGTCTCTGATGAACTTGCTATAGAAACTTGTCAATCCATGGAAGCTTCTTACCTCAAACATACTCCTGGGTGATGGCCATTCTCTGATCGCTTTCACCTTCTCTAGATCCATCTTCAGTTCATTTGAAGAGATCACAAAACCCAAGTAGATGAGTTATGTCTTCATAAAAGAGGACTTCTTCATATTTATCAACAACTTCTCCTGCTGCAGCATCCTCATCACTAGTGACAGGTGCCTCAAATTATTTTCTTTAGTCCTGCTAAAGATTAGTATATCATCCAGATACACAACCACAAACTTGCCAATGAAATCTTTCAGTATTTCATTCATCAGCCTCATAAAAGTACTCAGGGAATTTATTAAGACAAATGGCATAACAAGCCACTCATACATACCTTCATTTGTCTTAAAGGATGTTTTCCACTCATCACCTTCTCTCATTCTGATCTGGTGATATCTACTTTTCAAATCTATTTTAGAAAAGAAATTTGCTCCACTTAAATATTCCATTAAATCATCCATTCTTGGTAAAGAAAATCTATACATGATGGCGAACTTGTTAATGGCTCTTGATTCAATACACATTCTCCATCCTCCATCCTTCTTTGGGCTTAACACAGTTGTTACTGTACATGGACTCAAGCTCTCTCTGACCAAACCCTTGTCTAACAATTCCTGGACTTGGTTTTTCACTTCCTCATTCTCTCGAAGTGTCAATCTATATGTTGCTTTGTTTGGCAAACCTGCTCCTGGTATCAAGTCAATATGGTGACTGATACTTCTGATGGGTGGTAATGAGTTAGGCAACTCATCCACCACTATGTTAGCAAAATTATCCAACAATTCCTGAACTTCTTCAGGTAAATCTTCCATTGAAGTACTTGTGAGAATAAATCTAGGCTTCCTTACCACATCAAACTGCATCTCATGTTCTTCCTTGACTTCCTTCAAGAGTTCCTTCCCACTCAAGAGAAGTATGCTTGTGTTGGCCTTCTCTTTCACCTTCTTCTCCTCTATTGGTAGCAACATGTGTGTCCTACCATTCTTCTCTAATGTGTATGTATTTTTCCTCCCATCGTGAATGACATTCCTGTCAAACTTCCATGGTCTTCCCAACAAAATATGGCATACATCCATGGGAATTACATCACATAGAATTTCATCTCTATATCCTCCTATCGTAAATTCAACCAAGCATTGTTTAGTAACCATTACCTCATGTCGTTTCTGCAACCATGAGACTTTGTATGGCTTCGGGTGTGCGGTTGTCTCCAACTCCATTTTCTCTACCATCTCTGTGGATACTAGGTTATTAGTGCTCCCACTGTCAATTATCACCTTGCATACTTTGTCTTTACTCTTGCAAGTTGTTCTGAAGAGATTGTTCCTCTGCACCATCTTTTCAACTTTTGCTTCTAGTTTTAAGAGAACTTTCCTCAACATCAGGGATCGTCCATCCTCTGCTCCTTCTGCTTCAACATCTCTCCTCTGTGCTTCTGAAATGTGAGCTTCGCCTCCTCCTTCTTTCTTTTTCTCGGGACATTCCCAAGACATGTGTCCTGTCTTTCCACAGACATAACATCTTACGTCTCCTCCTCCTCTTCTTCCTCTTCCTCTAGAAGAATTTCTTCCACCACCCTGTCTTTCTCGGGAACTTCCTCCTCTTTCTGAGTGATTGTGTGGTTTCTCAGTATCATCCTTAGACTTATGTGTTCTATCATGAGTAACTCCCTTGCTTTTGTTTGGGACTGGGATTTTACCTCTCCTTCACTGGCTTTGTTTTCTGGCCAACTTCTCCTCTACCTTCAGTGCAAACTAATAGGAATCCTCCACTGTCCTTACTGACATCATGTTGAGCTCGTCCTAGATTTCATATCTCGGGTCATTTATATATTTGGCAATTTTTTCTTCATCTCTCTCCCTTTGTCCAGTTCTGATGTTCATCTTGTAAAACTCTTCAATGTACTCCTTAATTGTCATCCACTTCTGTCTCAGGTTCTGCATCTTCCTGAACAGATTGATTTGATAATCCTTGGGCATGAACTTAGCCTTCAACTTGGCTACAATTATGTCCCAACTCTTTATCTTTTGTTTGCCTTGGCTCCTTCTCTCAGCCTGTAGTTCATTCCACCATAGTGTTGCATGTCCTTTTAGCTTAGTGACAGCTTGTTTCACCTTTCTCTCTTCATCGACATTTTCATAGTCGAAATGCTTGTCCATGGATCTTATCCAATCCATCATCTCTTTAGCATCTAAATTTCCTTCATACATTGGGACCTCTATCTTGGCTCTGCCTCCCAATCTAAAAACTTCTCTCAGCAAGTGTTCTTCGACAACATCCTCTCCTGCAGCTTCTCCAATGACATTTTTTCCCATAGCTTCTTCACTCTCTGCATCGCTGACGTCTCCAGCATCAGATGCTCGTCTCTGCACTGCCTCCATCGCCTATAATCTTGCACAAAGTTCTCGCATCTACCTTTCTACAACTCGATTGGCCAAAGGTGGTTCCACTCGTCTCCTTGATGGCATTGTGTTGATTGTCTGTCACAGTACAACTTCAAGTCCTTTTCCTCCTTTATCTCCTTTTCCTGTTGTCTGCAAGAAACAATTCAGCTCTGATACCACTTGATGCAGACCCCCCTTCTCTCCTAAGGGCTGCGTGACCTCCCGATTTAGGATCGATCAAAATACTAAGTCTGATTGACTCTTCGGGTCTCTGCTAGACCCCAAACCCACTTACACAGGTCCTCCCTCCAAATGCACAGGTCGTCTAAGACCTGCGGCTTCTCTCCCAAGCGTTGTTTGAACCTCAACGCAAAATGGGTGCTAACTCCTCTTTGCTAATCCCTTTCTCCCTTGTGACCACTGGCGGTGACCACACGCTCGAGTGAAAGGCACGTCGGATTTTGTGTTTTGTGAACTTGGGAGCGCTACTACCTTCGTTCACCCGATAGCCGAAATTGCAATGACCCTTTATCTATGGTCCAGATCTTTCCTTAATCGATGACTGCGATCAAATCGGTGTTTCGCGTCCTTGGCGTTTCCTCGCCTCAGTTCTCCCGATAGCCGAAATCACAATGACCCGAGATCTATGGCTCAAAACTTCCCTTGGTCAACGACTACGATCAAATCGGCATTTCGCGTCTTTGGAATTTCCTCGCCTCAGTTCTCTCGATAGCCAAAATCGCAATGACCCGAGATCTACGGCTCAAAACTTCCCTTGGTCAGCGACTGCGATCAAATCGACGTTTTGTGCTTCACGACTTTGGATTCTCCTTACTTTCGTTCTCCCGATAGCCTAAATTGCGATGGCACTGGATCAACGGTCCAGGTCTCTCCTTCGATCTGACGGTCGCAATGACTTCAGGACTTTGTGTTTCACAAAGTCGAAAGACTTTTGTAAGGTCTCTTCCAACAGAGCCTTATAAAACATAAATTTAGATAAAGAAATGCCAATTAATTAGTTTAAACAGTAATTTCTAAAATTTTACAGTCCATAATAGTCATAAATAATCATAAATAGACTACACACCATATTACACATTTTCATACATAAATTCATATCATAACTTTCATCCTTAACAAAATTAATACTGGAAAAATACTTCTTGAAGGAGGAGTATGTCCTTTGCTTTCCTGTTGTTGCAAATTGCTTGGAACTGCCCAAAACTTAACCTTTTTCCTCCCAGCCAGCTAGGAACAGAGCCTCTCCGGCTCCCTAGCTCCAGGATTATGTAAGGATTCTTGGCCCCTGAGCCCAAACCTCCCAGCAATAGGTGCCCCCTTGTAACAATCCTCCCACAAGCTCCTCCAGCCAAAACCCGTAATACAGTCTTCCAATCTTCCCCCAAAATATCCCCCTTTTCACAAATGCCCCAATATAGTCTCCTAATATGAAAATAATGCTCCCTGCCAAAAGTTCCCCCTTCCCTGAGTGTTTTCCCCTCATATCCTCCTTTTCCCCCCTTCTTTCCCATTCACCGCCTTCCTCCTTTCATTAAGACTCACCCACCTTATCCCTCCATTCAATGCCAACCACTTTATCCCCTTCTCCTTAATGATTCCATCATTTGATATGTTAAGTTTTCATTTAATAAATTAAAATTTATCAAACTTAAATTCATTACCCAAATATTTAATGAGTTAATTAATTAATTAATATACATTAAACAATTAATAATTCAGGACGATTAATTAAACTTAATATACTTTAAACAATTATTTATCTATGACAATTAATTATTTAACTAGGGTTGTTACATACACCCACCCTTCAGGAAACTTCGTCCCGAAGTTAAAGTATTTTAAGATACAAGGGAAAGACACAGGGTTCACACATTCATATCCAGTAACCAACATTATCAGTAGGTAAGCCAAGAAAACTCATACATACTAGTGTACATGTGCAAGAAATGCATGTGTAACTAGTACATACAAGTCTCGTGCATGCACTAATAACAATAACTATCACCTCTATAGTAATTTATGTATGCATCCAATCCATTCAACAAGACTATTCATTGTATAAAAGATAATAACCCAATCAAATGTTTGTGAAATCCCTTAATTACAATTATCTAGCTCAACAATGTTATTTAGATAATTTTAGTTTAGTTAAGTAATTATGAATATTCATATATACACATTTTCTTTTCAGAAGGAAAAACAATAAATTCCACCATAAGTCAAATCTTTATACACTCTCAACTATTTCTACTCATCCTTCCTCCCTAACTTACTTCCATCTTCCATTCATATCCTTCCTCTGTTGGACTATCCTGGAGTGTCAACTATATTGACCTAACTCCAAATAGAACACGTAAGCGGAAGTGTCACTATCTTGACCAAGCTTCCCCAGCAAGCAACTGACAGTCATCATCACACGTCTAGGGGAGCGTGAGCTAACACCGTCCTCCCATGACTCCAGGTTTCAGAGGATACACGGTGGGAAATTTATCCACCCCTCCTAACAGGACTAGGGTCCACACCCTATAATGGAATATACAGTGGCACCATGTTGCTGGGAGTTTTGTCATCGTTTATTCAGTTTTGGGTAGTTTCACCTCCTGAAATCATGCACTGGTCCACATATCATAGCAATGTATCCAAACCAATATAATTTCACATACAAAGATTTATACCATATTGTTTCTCGGCCAGTGGTCATGAATATGACTTATGAATAGAAGCTTAGCATCTCTTCCATATTTAGCCCTTAGAATAGGTTTTGGTTTATCTCCATTAAAGATAAAAGCTATCTCTAAATCCATATACTTTGGATGTGCCTCTAAGTCTTACAAACACCGGATTGGCAATCATCTGTACTCTAATTTACATCAGTAGATTGGAGCCTAACAATGTACGTCCCCGAAGGTGGGGATATTCGAAGCATCATACTGAAGGAAGCCCATAGAGCACTTTATTGTGTGCATCCGGGTGTGAAGAAAATGTACGTAGACATGAGGAAGCTCTTCTTTTGGGTGGGCATGAAGTGCGATGTAGTCCATTTCGTTGCCAAATGCCTAGAATGTCAACAAGTGAAAGCCGACCACTATCACTCAGCAGGTCTCCTACAACCACATGATGTTCCTATATCCAAGTGGGAGGTCATTTCCATGGATTTTGTTGTGGGGTTGCCTCTCACATCTCATAGACACAATGTCATCCTTGTGATAGTTGATAAGTTGATCAAGAGTGCTCATTTTATTCCGGTTAGAGACACTTATGATGTCACCGATGTGGCACGCGTGTTTGTGAGTGAGGTCATCCATTTGCATGGGATACCTAAGAAGATTATTTCAGATAGGGACTCCAGATTCACTTCTAGGTTTTGGACAAGTTTGCAGTCAGCGTTGGGGACTCAGTTGAACTTAAGCACAATTTATCATCCTGAAACAAATGGGCAAACTGAGAGAGTAAATTAAGTCATGGAAGAAATTCTTAGGATGTATGTCATGGATAATCAAACCCATTGGCAAAAGTACCTACCTTTGGTAGAGTTTGCCTATAATAACAGTTTTCATAGCTCCATCGGAATGCCACCCTACGAAGCTCTGTATGGAAGGCCTATCAAATGCTAGAAGGACAAAACTCTTATTCAAGAGATGCATTCATTGTCTTCTTTCATTCATTCATTAGCAACTATTCATCAAATTAAATCAAAAGTACTGGAAGCGTAAATAACTCAAAAAGCATTCATGACTATCTTAATGCTTGAAGGCAAACTACACATTGAATTCTTATTCAAGAAATCATTCACAATATGAGTAAGGCTTTAAAACATTAAGCATATGACTTAGCTATGGAATTCATCTAACTACAGCAAGATATGAATAAAACTCATCTACAACAAGATCTAATCTAAAACATGTATCAAAGATTACTTGAAAAGAACATAAAGAAAGAGTGTACTAGTTTGGCAAAGGGGGCCCTCCAAAGCTTCACTGGTACACTTGAGTTGTCTCAGCTAAGAAAGAGCTCCAACAACATTCACATCATATCATATCATTAACAGGAAAAAAATGCAGAACTGATCTCAAGAGTGCAAAATCCAAAGTTTCTTCATTCACATCAAGGTTGTCATACTAGTCTATGCTTAAGAGTATTTATACAAGAGTTTCAAAAATAAAAATGTTAATAAGTCTCCTAAATATCATGATCAGATCCATAATATATCCTAGGAGGGTCGCATGCCTCCTTCATATCTACAATATATGGCCAAATCCCACGAAAATCCAAAATTGTCCATGATTTAAGGCTAAAACAAGGTATTTTCTGCTGAAGTGGCCCTGTTTGACCAGATTTGACCGAACATCTGGAAGGCTCAAATCTAGAAGATGATAGCTCATTATCCATCCTTGTACATCAGGGAACATGACCCATGTCTTAGATTTCGCCCAGGTGCCCTGCAAGTACACGAAGCCAGGAGCAATTACGGGATTTAGTCAAATCCTGTAATTTCTGATAAATTTTCAATTTTAATGCCAAAATTTAGAAAACTCAATTCTTAAGCTAAAGAATGATAAATATACCTTGCATAAGTTGTTTTATGGAAAATATGGAATGAAATGAAGGTAAAATGGATGGATATAGAGGATAAAGTGTGGTTTATAGAGCAAAAAGGAAGCATAAAAATGTACTCAAGATCTCCCCCAAGAGGAAGTCCTTGCATGTCCTCATGCACAAAAATGTCCCTGAACCTCTGTCATTGATCTTCTGCCACATTTGTTGCCTGCAATAATGTTTCCACATTCACCTGAGTTGTATGAAGTGCTTTCATTCTTTGATACTTCTCTTTATATGCCTTTTTCTGTTAGAACCACTTATAGGCTTGTTTGGAGATTAACTTGTTCTGTTTTTTAAGCTTCTTGTTTTTCTTCTTCAAAGTTTCATTTTCCTCCTGTGTTTTATGGCTTTGAGTTCTCAACATTTCATTCTCTGTTTTTATGTATCTTTCTAAGACTTCAATTTCTTTGATTTTTCTCTTCATTTTCCTTATTTTCTTATTTTTCCTATCAAGTTCAGATGTGGATGTACCAACCACTTCTTCCATTTGAGGTTCTTCTTTCATGTCCCTGATTAATTGTTCCACATCTACTCTCATATGTTCATAGGTGGAAGTTTCATGTTCCTTAAAACCATCATTTCCCAATGATTGTGCTTCTAGAGTCTGAATATGTGCATACTGTGCTTGTTGTGCTTCATCATCATTTTCTTGTATTTGGCCCTTTTGAACTTGTTGGCGTTTTCTTGATTTCCTTTCATATGTGGTAAAAATCTTGTCTTTTTCCTCAAGTTATTTCTCTTTTATCACCATACTTCTTGTTCTTCTCCTCCCCATAGGCGGTTTTGAGCTTGTTTCCTTGGGGTTCTGTACTTCTTTCTCATCATCAGTCACAACTAAAATTTGTTCCTCTTCTTCTTCCTCCTTTATTGTTTCAAAACCATTTTCAATGATAAATTATTGCCAAGTCAAATTTTGCTTATGTAGTTCATATATAATTATCATTTTAATAAAACCACAGTGATATAAACTCTTTTATGTGTTCCTTCCTTGTTTCTCGGCAGCCTTAGCCATTTTAGAAAGGTCTTGTAATAGAAAATAAGGCATATTGATTTCACAATCACCTTTTAAGTGTTGTAGTAGTTTAATGTGATATAGGTAGATGATGCTAAACCTTCCCTCACAAGTTATAAATTTTTGTATGAGGTATGCTAATTCATCCCAAGAATGAATCAACCAACTCCTTGGGATTCCCTTCTTCCAATTTACTGCTGCTACCCTTGACCTGGAAATAAAAGGTGCTCATGATTTATCTTTGAAATGCTTGGTTTTGAAATATCTCTCTCCTATTTGAGGAAGTCCAATGACATGTGCAATGCTATCTTCAGTGATCCTAATGGTAAGGTTTCCAACAGTAGCCCTTTCCCCATTAAATGAGTTAGCAAATTCTAAAGCAACTTCTTCACAAAATCCATCAAATTTTTCAAAGAAACCTATCCATTGTTTTTGCTCCAAAATTTGTATACAATCCATGTGTATTTATGATGTAACAAGTCTCCCTGGTTCATATCTAGATACCATACTTCCAAGTTTTAAGAGCAAGACCTAAAATATTTCCACTGTTTATAGAAAGGAGGTCTAAAAGCTTCAACCCTGCAATTCTTTTGACCAAAATTTTTAAAACTTTCAGACTCTATTTGGATTTAATTCTGTGCATGATCTTTAATAAGATTTTATGTTCAATAACCAAAGGAAATCTCTTATTTTTTAAATTCCTAAGTTGTTCTCTATTCATAAAAAAAATTATGCAAGGGCATACCTGGTAATTTCGAAAAATTCTCAGGCTTCTTGTTGAATTCTGGCTCAATTTCCCCTCTTTTAGTCGGCCCCTGCTAAAACTGAACTGTCTTGTTTTAAAAATGTACCACAGGACGTTGAATTTACACTTGGCTGTTTAATTATTTGAGTTCGGGCTTACCTTCAATGGCCGACTCCTATTTGGATACGTTCTCTGCCTTTGCTTCACCATGTATCTCCTTCAACCCCCGCGTTTTCTTCCACAGAATGAAAATGTTGTATGTTGACAGTGAAATTGTCAACATACAATTCATTTTTTTATCAGAGAATTTTGGGATAGGGATGCGTAGGAGGGAACAATGTGCTAGAACGTAGGGATTTGGGATGGCGCTGGCGTGGTGAAACAGAGCATGCAATTTGTAAGTGTATGCATAGGTGCGTCGGCGGTTCGAGTCTGGGAGCGTGCAAGTGAGACACAACGTGCAATATGAAAGTATATGCAGAGGTGCGTCGACGGTTCGAGTCTGGGAGCGTGCAAGTGAGACACAGCGTGCAATATGAAAAATTGTTTGGTGAGACACAACAAATATGAAAACCATTTGAGTCGTTTTGCTTTTATGGAGAAAAAAAACGTTGGAGGAGACTTTAAACAAGGGTCTTTATTTAAAAAAAAATTGGATTGTACAGCGATCATAGTTGAAGGTGCTGCTATATTTGTACCTTTGTACTTCTCTTCCTCATTGCAATCATCATAAGAAATGGTTTTTTTTCTTTTTTAAAAAATGTGTTCACTTGTCTTATAACTCCCTAATTCGTTTCCAACCTCTTCATCAAGCATGAACCCTTCTTCTTATGACCCCTTTTTAAATGTATATGCAAACCACCTTTAATCTATGCAACAATACTTTAGTTTGTGTATGCAACTTATGTCTTTAGTGATCAGGGGATCAAATTTTGCTCAATTTTCAAAGTGCTCGAAATGTGACGAAAATAGTGCCATTGCGTCCGTCTCGTCTTCCTGATTCAGACGGCATATTTACTTTCTCAAACGGAGTCCGTATGGAGAATATATCGTGATCTGTTCGCCAAGCCAAACAGGCAAAAATTTGATGCTGACTGTACCTGTCTGTACAGTCCATACAATCAGTACGGTCTGACGTGGCAGGATCGTACAGACCGTATGGTGGTGACGTGGCAGATGTTGATTGGTCGATTGTTGGCGAGTTGGATGTTGACACGTGTCCTTGGGTGGCAAATAATAGGAGGACACGTGGCCCAATCCAAGGGCGCCACGTGTCACTCACTGGTTGGCTAAGGAGTTCTATGTATAAAATGTTGGAGGCCGCGGGGTTCGCCCCCCGGACCTCTCCTCCACATAGTGCCTTTGCAAATTCCAATAACCAACTTTCCGCCCGACGTTCCTTGTTATGAATGTCAACGCGCATATATTTAAATGCGTGTATTGTATTAAGTGGAAAAGGGGGGCGGGCCGGGGCCTAGCCCTGACCCTTGGTTCCATTGTATAAACATATAACCGTGTTATAATATGTTTGCGTGCGGGGTTAAACATAGCCGTGATTTTTATTATGTAACCGGTGTATAATATATGTGAATGGTTGTGGGCGCGGGGTTTATGACCCTTGGTCATATGTTGTGTGCCACATGCCCGCGGCCCGGAGCGCGGGAAAATTAAACGGTCA
This sequence comes from Picea sitchensis, assembly GCA_010110895.2. Classification (NCBI taxonomy): domain Eukaryota; kingdom Viridiplantae; phylum Streptophyta; class Pinopsida; order Pinales; family Pinaceae; genus Picea; species Picea sitchensis. Next base: position 70,894 of record SNQJ01S0003675.1, on the reverse strand, counting down.
AACGGTTATAACCTTTGTTAACCACCTTTATGACTTGTGTGCGGTCATATGCTCTCATACGCCCAGGTGCCGAGGCAGTTAGGGGTTGGCGCGCCCTTAACCGTCCTACGGTTTGCACCGTTGGCGCGGTTGCGCCCGGTGCTGGGTTTTTGCGCTTAAAAGAGCATGTGAGCCAGGTTCATTCAAGGGGGGGTGTGAATTGTAGAACCAGAGACAACAAGCTTGAAGAGGGAGACTTCCAGGAGGCCTAACTTATTCATTTTTCGACCGATTGAGGTGACGAAAGAGCCCAGACAGGGGTTTTGGGACGCTGGGAAGCCATTGGAGCAGTCGGTTTGTTAGTTTGAGCATTGTAAGACATGTTTTTTAGAACTTTTTGAGCAATTAATAATAATGATCCATTGGAAGCTGGACCAGGAGATGTAGCCCATAAGAGGGGTGAACTCCTTTATCAATTGTTGTGCGTATGTGTTTATGTTCAATATTTATGTTGTTGTCTATGTGTAATTTGCATAAGTAATCCTTAATTTATGTGTTGCAAACTGATCCATTTGCTTTAAACACATGACATTACACTTGCAATAATAATTTCAAGTTTTTCAAGTCTTCTTCAATTTTTAGATCAAGTTGGTATCAAAGCTCTGGTTTTGAAGACTTGATTGTTTGCAAGTTTTGTTTTTGATGCTCACAAGGTTGAAACTCACAAGAGGAGAAGGTCAACTTGTGGAGCCAAGTTCTTATCCGACAAGGAGGAAGCAGTTTCATTCACCGCAAGTTTCAGAGAGAATTTCACCAAGCATGGCTCATGCAAAAGATCATGAACGTGTTCCGGCTGAAG
>SNQJ01S0003675.1:51528-70046 GCA_010110895.2 Picea sitchensis | reverse complement strand
TAAATTAAAAAAGGTTGTAGTTGAGGCAAGTACCAAATTACATAGTGTTGGTTCATAGAATTTTCGGTCAGCTTGAACATTTGTCTCATATTACTAAAAGAAAAATTTGCCTGCTCTTGTTTTGTGAGAAATATTGCATCCATCAAAACTACATTCCAAAATTTCTTGCATGAGAAAATTTTGACAAATTGCTTACATAACAAAATACATAAGCAATACATGTCTAGATTGGATTATGTATCTGACTTCTTGTCACCACTATCTATTCTATTGAAGGAGGTTTTTTCTTATTTACTATAGTAGTCCAAGCTTCCTTTGTCTTTGATGAATTCAGTGTTGTTCCCTCCAATCCTAGTTTGCCTTTATTTGGAGGTTCTAGTTGTTCTAGAGTCTCACCCTCTTTCGCGTAATCCCCCCAAATTGCTTTTGTCTGAGGACTAAGAGATATTTTTGCTTCCCAGTCCAAATCTGGGGGAATACTAGATTCCTCTTTTGCCAAATCTCATGGTACCACATCTTGCTCTTTTAATGGGATGTCCCTGACTTGATATTTCGAGGGAATGTCATTGATTTCTTCTGGTTTTGTTTTGTACTCATCCATGAGCACATTCGCTTCATCTGTCTCAATCTTGCTAATCACTTGATGTTATGATTTGGAGCTAACCCACCAAGTTAACATATGCTTGTGTTTCCTATCTCGCCTTAGCCCTTTCAAGTAATGTGTTGCCAAATGCCATATTTCAATACAAACTCTATAGTGAAAAGATACATTTTCATAATCCAACTTTTGAGACCAGGAGAAGTTTTCACCTGTTAAGTTTATTTATGCTAGAAACCCTTTGCTAAAGTCCATTTCCACACATATTCTAATATATGTAGAGATATTATGGTTCTTTGTTTCCTCACTTTTGTAATGGAATGTGTTTCCAATGGTCCCGAGAGAGGGTAAACCCTGAAGATGCAAAGGAATATTTGGAAGTCTAACCCATATTGGGGCCAAGGACAAAGTATATATCAATATATTGAAATAAGGAATCCAAGGTTTCATGCATAATCTAGATTTCCCCTAAAACTAGGGACCTAATTTTAATATCAAATCCATGTCTTATGCAAGATCGAACACCACTATGAAAAACCCTTTTGCACAAGGGAAAATAAAAGCTTCTTCTTTATCTTAGATCGTTAGAAATCTAAAATCTAGTTGTGTAGAATGGCTATGTGTGAACAAAGACTATTGAAATGACATACATGTGCATTTATGCTATAAGAGGTTGTCTTAGATACCACATATTTCCCTAATGATAAAGAAATAGTTGGAGCTTCCTGGACCATCGGATGATTAGGACATCGAGAAACATTTTGCACAATACTTCTAATAGAAGCCTTACCTAGATTACCATTGGATGGGAGAGGGTTAGATCTACAAACAAAATCCAAGATGTATCCCATGAACTACCCAAAGTTGGAATTCTCTCAAGAACTAGAATCACAAGAGGACACACCCATCACAGAGGGAGCAACCGCCAAGCTAGAGTTGGATTCACCAGATAGAGGAGCGTTGCATGACGAATCCACCACCGTTGGAGTAGAAGAAATAGAGTTAAATTCGGAACAAAAGGAACCAACCATGCTAGGACAAGTTGACAAAGAGGCTAAGGATGATCTGCATGCATAGCTAGGGATTGACCCTAGCCAATCCAACCATTATTCGCCCAAGGAGAGCGATGAGGGTTTCAATTCCATGCTCAAAAAATCTATTTGTAACTACTTAGAGAGAGCACGCCCAAAAAAAACCAATGGAATTTTCTTTCATGGATTTGTTATTATACATGTAATTGGTTTATATGGAGTGGATATTTTCTTTTAAATAGAAATGAGTAGTTTTATTTTAAAAATTGGATGCAATCGAATCGTCCAACAAGATAATACAAATTATATAGTAGCAGTCTATCTGCAGTACTTTAAAGAGTCTTAAAATTTCAAAACCATTGCGTACTAGTTGTGTTAGCCTTCAAGTTCTACGACTACCAATATCTATTCGAATGGTATATTGTCAAATGAATTGATTTAACAAAAACACAACTTTACAAAACATTACAGTTTCCAAATTTGAGAAGAAATCATGCCCACCAAGGGCTTCCTAGTCGATATCGACTTTGGATCATTGAATAATTAATGTATTTTTATTTTCTAAGGCTGGTTCCTATTGTCATATACCAGCCATTAAGTTGAACTCAAATGGACCAACATAAAGTTTAGGAGGAGGAGTTGTAGACTAGAGTATCCCTGAGTAGGTTGCCCCTCATTTTCTAGCACCACAATACTCTCTTACAACAAACCCACTATCTCTTACATTTCCTCAACCCTCTAATTGTTGTTTTCCATGAATATTTTAAACTACATTTCCTTCTTTTTGAGAGATTCTACCTACATATTTGACTCTATTATATGTTTGTGCATACCCTGAGACTCCATTGATAATATGCTCTTCCAATCTTTCATCCATCCCTCCCATATTCGTGCCACATTTGAACACAAAGAGATAAACAGTCCCAGACTTCACCCATAGGCCTCTCACATTTCTTTATCCCTCTACGCAAAACATAATTCTCACAAATTGCACACTATTATGAATTCTCGTGAGTGTTGGTTATTGCTTCTAACCCAAACCAATCCTCCCAACTAGTGTACAGAGTTGGTACACATGACAAATTCCAAACTGAAGAATAAGCCAAGGCGCACAAGCTACCCCACAATATCTCTCTAGATCTCCGCGATCTATTTTCATTGAAGAAAAAGAGACCTAAAAGTAGTAGAGATTTCCATACTAAAAAGCACATAAAACTACATGAACTTTGTCATCCAAGCCCCATAGACTTAATAAATAAGCGTGCAGGATTATGGGTAGAGTTGAAAGGGATTTAATACCCATTTACTCACTTCTTTTAATAGATGCCACTTTTCCATAGAATGCAAATTCATCAACCTTAACATTGTGATTAAATTAATTTTAATGGGAAGTGGGCTTGAAATGGATCCTCCCATTGACACTTATCATTCCCATTTTAGTATTAACTACTTTGTTTGCTTGTAGATTTGTAAATGTCTTGTAGTGTCTTAGGACATGGACTAAATCAATGGATTCATAGCTCGTCATCAATATTTGAGCTTTATTGAAAATCCTGCTCAAATGTATGTTAAGAGGAATCAATTGGTAATGCATATGATGTATTATTACTTTATAGTCACCCATTTCAGTGAGTTGTGTAATCCCTCTTTCCTTAAGAATTGACTAACCCTTAAATAAATGTCAATGCCTCTACTTGATTATTGACAGTCTTACCTAATCCCCAAACAAAAAATAATTCTTTGTTTCCATTAGAATTAAGAACAATCCCTCACATCTACCATCCCTTAGAGTCAACTATTTTCCATTATAATAAGTTTTGTAAATAATTTCTCAAACACTAAAACAAAAAATAATTCTTTGTTTCCATCATAATAAAAAAACAATCCCTCACATCTACCATCCCTTACATCTACCATCCCTTAGAGTCAACTATTTTTCATTATAATAAGTTTTGTAAATAATTTCTCAAACACTAGAATATATATAACATTAACGTATAAAAGGAACTAATAAACACAAACATCATAATTGTTTTTCATCGAGACAAATATTGAAAATTAATATCTAGAATTAATATTTTATATTAATTTTTTTATAAAAATATGTAATTTGTTTTATTTCATGTTCCACAAATTTGTCAATATATACGCACTCTACAAAACATTCAAACTTTGTTATATTAATTAAAAAATTATTTACGAGATCAACTAACTTTATGACTCTCTTAGTGAATGACTTATGTAAGTTTATCTATTGATGTTTCACTATTAACAAATTTTGTATGTAAGTAATGTTTTCCTATTCACAAATTTTTTCATCATTCATTCATTATTAAAAAAAATAAAAAAGTTGTCATTCTTAAATATTTCAAAAAAATTCATGTGCATTTGTAATATATATAACAATTTATGAAACCTAATCCATGTGCATTTGTAATATATATAACAATTTATGAAACCTAAATTTGAGTATTGATGTTTCACTATTAACAAATTTTGTATGTAACTAATGTTTTCCTATTCACAGATTTTTTCATCATTCATTATTAATTTTTTTTTTTTTATCATTCTTAAGTATTTCAAAAAAAAATCCATCATTTGTAATATATATAACAATTTATGAAACCTAAATTTTAGAATAATGTAACATCAATCTCTCACATACACATGTAACTTTTAATTACTTTAATTTAAAATAAAATAATTCATTATATAATTATTATTATTATATAATTATAAATATATATTTTAATTCTTTTTGGTATGAGGAATAGGATATGATCTAATCTAAGATTAAGAGGAGATGGCCAGGGTTTCCACATGACATTGGTCTTGTTCTTTCTAGATTTGACAATCTTTACACATAAAGGATTGGCACATGCCCTCTAACTTTCTAGGAGGACACATAACAAAAATGTAATCGGATGAGGAACTAGTGGATTATTCCAATGACCCTCTCCAAGGTAGACGTAGCTGGATCTCATCGGAAGCTTCTAACATCTACTCAACAGTTTGTTGGAGGATGATACTCTGCAAGTTCTTCGTATGATCATCAATGCTCTTGAGGAGAAGTAGATCCAATCGTGGGAAGGGATTGATACCACCCCATCTCATTACCACATAGGGTTTTGGATGAGCATTACTCCCTAGAGCCAAATCTCACCTTACCGATATACTCACTTGCAAATGACGCAAATTCGAGCATTAATGAATCCTTGACGATGGATCAACACACTCACAACAATGATGAAGGTTCACACACCTCTGATCAGGGACACGACTTTGGTTGTAGCCTTATTACAAGCCTAACAAACTAAAAAATCAAGAGATTTATCAGAAAATCTCTTACAGAGGATCTGATGAGGGGGAATGCACAGTGCAACCCTACCCCCTCTACTATAATGCCTAGAACTGAATCAACGTCTAACAAAATACCCAATAGAAACAAAAAGTTGGGAGGGTAAATTTGGTTGTTGATGATGGGGTAAAATTGAATGAAATCTCAAGTATACAGAGCACGACATTGGTGGGTCATTTCACGAGTAAAAGAATGTCGACGAACACCCTGAAGAAGTGGACCACATAGAACTTCTCAAGGTATGTTGGTTATGAGCCTCAGAGTTTGGTTCTAGCAAAAGGTTGGCTGGCTTGGATATTGTGCTCTGGCCCGAATGCGAAAAAAATTCTTAATACTTGATGGAGCTAGGGAGCACAAACACTCTTCATAAAGATATGGTATGTAGAGTTTGATGCAAATTTAGAAAGACTTGAAATAAACACAGTTTGGGTTCGATTGCCTAGACTCCCTCTCATACTATGGTCATAAGAGGTATTAGTGGAAATGCCTCGAGGTTGTTCTAGGAAGACAATTTCACTTATTTGTGCATGGACTATATGGGGATGTCACAAATCTTGGTTGGCTTAAATCTCTTGAGAGACCTTGCAGACACAATAACCATATAGCATCACAATACCATCTTTCACCGGGAACTTTATTACAAAGGCATTCCTTTTTGATGTGGGAGGTGCCATCTTTATGGTCATCTTGTCAATCCGAGAAGCATTGGATTTAGGCCAAGAAGATATGATATCAGAAGATGCAAGAAGATTCACCTTCCTCTCCAATTCAGTCCCATCTTCCACCCGCTCCATCTCTAGGCAAGGAAACCACTCCTAGGGACCAGGTAGGATCAAGCGAGCTTACAACAATTCTATAAGTAACCACTTTGGAACTGATCTCCAGTAAGTCAAACCATTCCTCCCCTCAATTAAATCTTTCTAATGGTTTAGGGTTGAGTTATGGGTCTCCAAAGGAACAATTTTTAGTCTTGGAGAAAGACCCTAGTAATAAATTTCTCTTATGTCTCTCAAGTTTTCCTGGTCATCATACATAACCTATGATACCTCTCTCAAAATCTCTATTTCCTAGGAATACCTCAGACTCTAACCCTCCAAAGGGTCGACCACCAACACCCCCCCCCCCNAAACCTAGTAGCTTCCCCCACTTCCCCGACTCTAAAATATAACCTTTGATCCCAATCGTGCACAATAAAACCACTCAATCTAGGCATAGAGTGAGGCCTTGGATCATATGAAGATAAATATTTAAAGGCCTCTCAAAGGGGTAAAAAATCCTTCCTTTCCCTAGCTCAAAAGCAAGCTAATTCAGAGGTTCATTCTAGTCGTAAAAAATCTCTCATTGGGGCCCTTAGAGAAACAAGCCTTGGCAAGGTTCACCCATGATTATTCTCTCCCTCAACTGCTGAGGGCTAGCCAATCCCTTAAAGAAATTGACCACAAGGCAACTTCGAGAACTTCATAATTGTTCTATCATAATGCTTCAAGAAACAATGGTGGAAGGAGGAAAAACCACAAAACCTCTTTCTGTTGCTCTTCCTAGATGGGACTTCATAGCCACGTGTGCTTAGGGAAGATCAAGGGGTCTCCTCATGGGTTGGAATAAAAAATCCCTTTAGATCCAAAACTCTTGGGCAATACAAGAAGGGTTGGGGCACAGGTTGGGGAGCTCCTTCCTTTCCATTGGTATAAATATAGGCTTCCTCTACCTAAACATCCATAGGCATTATGCGGATCATCAAGATTTCGGGAATTAAACCCTTCAAGTCTCTCTAATAATACTAGCCTAGTAATGATTGGTGAAGACCTAAAATTCATACTAGGAGGCTATGAAATTTGGGGTTCAACAATGAAAATAGACCAATAGCTAAATTCATCATCCATCGAATTAAGGTAGCAGGGTTCTATGATGTCCAACCGACAAAGGAATCTCCCACTTGGACGAATATGAGATATGGAGAAGTAAGTGTGGCAAAGTGGTTGGATCAGTTCCTTTTATCATAAGATTTCATTTGGGAAAATCTTCATATTCACCAATAGGTCACTTTAGGTGGGGACTTTGACCACAACCCTATCATTTTGTAACTGTCTCCCAGATTGAGAAAATCTCTTGACCCCTTTAAATTGAATTCAAATTGGATAGAGGACCCATCATTTGTAGAGGTTATCAGATCAAATTGGACTCCTTTCAATTGATCCTCTTTGGAATATCCTCTCTCTAATTCCTATCAAATATAAAAAGGGACGAAGAGGTAGCATTCACATGGAACAAGGAAAGAAGAAGGAAGAAATACAATGTTGTCATTGACATTGAAAAACAATTGCAAGCTTGGCAAGAAAAAGAGGGGTAGGATCCCTTTATAGATCAACAAAAGGAGGAGATAAAATGTTTGGAACAAGGTAGAAGGAAAATTATTTTAAACAAGGAAAATGAATGGAGATTGAAGAGTCATGCCCTCTAGTTGCAAGCCGGAGGAGAAAACACTGAATTCTTCCACCACTTTGCCAACATAAGGAAGGCAGTCCATACCATCTAGGAGATACACAGACCAGTTAGTTATAAAACCACTTCATTTGAGGAAATCGTGGAGGAAGGAACCATGAAATTTAAAACTTTTTTCAAGGTTGATTCAAGGGAAACTATAGACACCATACTTAATGTAGAAAGCTTCTTCCCTAGTTCCATTGATCGTGAAGGGAAAGAGAACTTGATGGACCAGAGTCTCAAAAGAGGAATTGTTGAGGGTCCTACATAGTTTTGAAAATGATAAGAACTCGGGTCTTGACAGGCTCATAGCTAAAGTTTATCTTGACTACTTCGATTTCCTAGGAGATGATTTACTCAAGATGGTGGAGTGCTCCAAAACCTCGAGGTAAGTCCTAGCTGCCTTTAATGCAACCTTCATTACCCTAATCCCTAAATTGAATAACCCTTTGTACTTTTGATCAATTCAGGTCCATCTCTCTTTGAAATAACATATATAAAATAATCTCAAAATTGATTGCCAACATATTGAAGGACTTCGTTTGAGACGATATTTCTTTCAAACAATTTGGCTTCTTAAAGGGGCATTGAATTCATCAAGCAAATTGTCTAACACAAGAGGGCCTTCACTCCATCCACACAAGAAAACAAAATGCCATAAACTTTAAAGTGGACTTGTCAAAGGAATTTGATAGAGTCAACTGGCTCTACATTAGGATGATTCTTATTCAACTGGGATTTGGACGCACATTAGTAACATGGGTTCTGAACTACATCAACTCAACACCTTTTGCCTATTGATCAATGGATCTACCACCATTTTTTTCAAAGCTAAGCAAGGAATTAGTCAAGGTTTCCCCCTTTCCCCTCTCCTCTTCTTGTTGGTTGCATAAGGACTCAACAAATTGATTCACAATGCAATAAAAAATGATTGACTTAAAGGTATTTCGATCAACACCAATTTATCTCTTTCATATTTACTTTTTGTGGATGGTATTCTAATATTTTGTGAAGGGGAGTATTGACATGTAGAGCATTTGAAGAATATTCTCACTACATTTTTCAAAGCCATAGGAATGCAAATAAACATGGAAAAGTCATCACTTTTCACCTAGGATCTGTTAAAGCAAGAAAACCATCACATCTCTCAAGCTCTGGACCTCCAGGTTAGGGATATTGGAACATGTCTGAAATATATGGGATTTACCTTTAAATTAAATTGTTATCGTAAGAGGGATTGGCTGTGGCTTCTTGCGAAAGTGGAGAAAAGGATATACTCATGGTGTAATTGTTGGCTCTCAAGAGTTGACATGCTACTTCTGGTTAAATCCGTATGAAAAGAAATTTATATCTTTTGGACCACTTTGTCATGGATTCCGAAAGCAATCTTGGAGAAATTTAAACAACACTCGTATAGATTCCTTTGGTCAAGTCCTAAATACAAAAGATATCTAGTGTTGGCCTCCTTTAAGCGTTTAGATACACCGAAGAAGTTTGGTGGATGGGAGTTAAAAAAACATTTATTTATTCTCCAAAGACTTGGAAACAAAGAACATGTGGGGCCTAATATAAGGCTTTGGTCTCTCGCCACAAGTCATAAAGGATAAATATTTTCCTCGTGACACAATCATTGGTTGGATCCAAAATCTAATAAAAAAAGGTTGAAAATGGTTCAATTTTCTGGAAATCCATTCTTAATGCTTTCCCACTCATTGGAAAATGGTTGATATGGTGAATTGGAAATGGATCAAGTATGTTGATTGAAAAAGACCCATGGATTAACTGCAATAACAATCATATTCTTCCAGATCCCTTGATCTAGATTATTAGTCAAGGCGAGATTTAAAAAAAAATCAAATCTAGCAAAGGGATATGGTGTCAAGATAATCAAGATTGTTAAATTTGTAAGAGGAGGCCTTGAAGATGAACATGCACACTTATGGACAACTTACATCAACACTATTCAAAACTCCTTTTTTCCCCATAAAATCAGGAAGATCAATTGGTTTGGTCTCTAAATCCTATGGGCGGGTATGTCCCACAATTAGGCCACTCGACTCTATTGCAATAAAATCGAGAGGACCCCCTACCTTGGTTGGGGAAAAAGCTATGGAAATTGAAGTATCCATCCAAGAGAAAAAAAATTATGTGGATTTTATTATTAAACAAAGCCCCCATTTGGGACAAGTTGTAGTGGAGAAATTTCATCAAGCTGGGTAAATGTAGCCTCTATAAATAGGCCAATGAAACGAATCAACACCTTTTTTTAGAATGCTCCTTCACTACATCAGTCTAGACTAAAATCCAAAGGACTATTGGGGCTCAATGTCGATGTGAAGGAGATAAGTAGAAGAATCCTTTAAAAAATGGATGGATGATCCCAATACTATAGATTACAAGGTTCTCCCCTTGATAATATCCTAGGGTATCTAGATTGCACATAATCATTCCCTTTTCGAAGGGATTGACTCCTCTCCTTTGAGTTGTGCGGTAAACAATTTGGCGATATTATCAACTTTCCCACAAAGCCCAACAACTCATCAATCAACCTCACCCTCAAAGACTATCATCCAAAAATGCATCCCTTGGGGCTTTTTTCGATGGAGATTCCCAAGGGAACCCATCCCTAGGGGGATCGAGTGGTATCATTTTCTTTCTGAAGATCAATGTTTTTCTTTCTCGGCTGGCCTTGGACAAGCTTCAAAGAAATACAATGAACTAATGGCACTTAATCTCACTCTCTAATTGGAAAAATAAAAATGAATTGCAAAGATGCACGTATATGGTGACTCAATGTTGATTATCAGATGCATGAATGGGATGTCCTCTTTACAAAATTATACTCTTCAACCTCTCTTTCAGGATATTAAAATATATACAACTCTATTCTCTCATCTCTCATTCAATCACATTTACAGGGACATGAACAAAGTTGGATGGACAATGGAAAGGGGCTTGTGGAAGATCACAGTAAAAACCTCGTTGGGATCAACATAATATCTTCACAACTTTTGGATACATTTATGATTAGTTTCTCCAATGTTTTTTTTTCTAGTTTTCTCTGTTTCTACAACAGTTTCCAAATGATTATTGCTTCTTCTAAGTTGTAAGGAGGTTTAAAATTTATCTTCCATATAATTATTTTTATATTAAATTGTGACTTTCAAGGGTTGTTTCTCATAGCCTAGCTAGTAAAATGACAATAGTGGACTCTGCAAGTTATGATTTATTCTTTTTGGTTCTATTTTATGCATGTTTATATAGAGAAGGTATGAGCTATCTACTACATGAATGCCAGGATAGGCTCTCAAAAGTTAGACTGGCAATGGACAAGGGCTCGTGGAAGATCACAACAAAACCTCGTTGAGATCAACATAATATCTTCACAACTCTTGGATGCATTTATGATTAGTTTCTCCAATGTTTTTTTCTAGTTTTTTGGGTTTCTACAACAGTTTTCAAATGATTATTGCTTCTTATAAGTTGTAAGGAGCTTTAAAATCTCTCTTCCATATAATTATTTTTGTATAACATTGTGACTTTTAAGGGTTGTTTCGCATAGGCTAGCTAGTAAAATGACAACAATGGACTCTAAAAGCTATGTTTTTTTTCTGCTTGGTTATGTTTTATGTTTATGTTTGTTTACATAGAAAAGATACGAGCTACATGCTTTATGGACATCAAACATGTCAATCCGTTATACTAGAAACCTTGCAATGCCTTAGAAAAAACTATAGGCAAAAGGAAAATCCAAATTAAATATCAGCTTTCAGTAGGAAACGTATGTATAGATAAATTATGTCTTTGCTTGGCCTTCCTATTAGTATCTAATATACCTTATGATTGCATTCTGGGCACTATATTTCTTTCTACTTTGAAGCCCCATGGAATTACAAACTACCAAGGTAGAGAAGGGTACTTTATGACCATTAAATCCAAAACATATTTCCTTCCCTTTGTTTCAATTCCAGAAACTTCTGTTTCACTATGGAGGCTTGAAGTTTAAAAAAACCCTGCCTTGTCATTGATTGAAGAAATCTGAGAGAAAAGATCCCATATGAAGATTATTAGGTCTGTTGAACATTCTTTAAATCTAGAAAATCTCATCTAGACACCTAAATGGAAACAACAAATTAAGGGACCGATTAAAGAGTTTAAGGACAAAGTATGCCACGAAGTGCCTAATGCCTTTTGGCATCGAAAAAGGTTTCAAGTTAGTCTTCCCTATAAACCTGAGTTCAAACAAATCCCCAATTGAAGCAAGAGCATTCCTATGTCTACTCAACTCAAAAAATTCTGCACCATGGAAATGGTAGAACTTTTAAAAAAGAATCCTATCCGGGGATCTAAGAGCCCATGGTCATGGTTCTATGTAAATAAATATTCTAAGAAAATGAGAGGAACTCCTAGATTAGTCATTAATTATAAACCTCTCAATGATGCATTAGAATGGAGGAGGTATCCTATTCCAAATAAGTTTGGCTTAATCAAAAGAATTGCAGGTGCAAAGGTCTTCTCGAAATTCGATCTTAAATAAAGATTTTTGCAGATAGGAATCAAAGATGAAGACCAGTTCAAAACAACTTTCAATGTTCCCCATGGCCATTATGAATGAAAAGTAATTCCCTTTGGGTTAAAAAAATGCTCCCAATGAGTTTTAGAGAATAATGGAATACGTGTTGAAACCATATATGGATTGCCTCATGGTATACATTGATGATATCCTCATTTTTTCAAAATAATTAGAGGAACATTTGAAACATCTAAGTATTTTCTTGAAAATAATTCATGATAATGGTTTTGTACTGTCTTTCATAAAGATGAAATTGTTTCAGACAAAGATTGATTTTTTTGGACAATCTGTCAAGCATGGAAAAACATAAATTCAACATAATGCTATAGAATTTGCTGATAAATTTCCTAATATTATCATTGATAAGAACCAACTACAAAGATTCCTGGGTTGCTTAAATTATGTGTCTACATTTTATGAACATTGTGCCCAAGATAGGAAGTTGGTTAATAAGAGACTAGGAAATAATCCTTCTCCTTGGGACCAGTGCCCACACCCAAGCCATTCTCAAGATTAAAGAAACGGTAAAATATCTCCCAATATTGTATCTTATTGATGATTATGCCTAAAGTTACCGATGCCTCTGAAGAAGGATGGGGAGGAATTCTCAAGCAATGCACAAAAGATTGCAACAAAATTGATGAAGAGATAATTTTGTTTGCATCCAGTCTTTGGAATCCCGCTGAAAGAAATTACCACACTATTGACAAGGAAATAAAGGCTTGCCTAAACTGTATCAAGAAATTCGAAGGAATGCCACTGGCATCTACAAATGTAATTTTGTTCCTTCGTAATAAAATTACTTGTTTTTTCTCTGGATATATAATAATAATAATAATAATAAATACATTAATTATATATGTGTACGTGAGAAAGATTATACTAAGAGAAGCTAGGTGAGGCATGGAGTTCACTACTCACAAGATGTAAAACATAATGTAATGTTAATAAACTAACTGAAATAAAAATTAAGATCCATAATGGAAAACAAAATTATAATAAAGAAGAACATAGTAATAAAATAAATTAGATGAGATAATTTTAAATGTTTAGTGTTGAAAGTTTTTTGTTTTTTGTTTTGTTTTGTTTTTTTATCTCTCTTCATGCTTAATAGATTTGAGTTAAGATGGATATAGGCTAGCTCAATCCAATGCAACACCTCACATGACATAACTCATTCAAATATGAGAAATGAGTTTTCAACGTAATTTTGAATTGGTTTTCAACTTTTCGGATAAAAGCTTAGTATACAAAGCTTATTGAAAATTTTATGTTATCAATATCACTTCTTACAAAGGAGGCATCATTGGTCCATGCAACATAACAACTTTGCATAACCCTTACAATGTTCTAATCTATAGAAACATCAATGAAACCTGTGCAAATGACATTTTTTATGCACAAGAAGTCAACAACCTATGCCACCTTGATGACATCATGGAAGGGATAATCAACACCACATCACAATTAAGATGACATGCACAAAGGTTTACATGGATGATAATTTCTATCCAATTCAACTCCTAAAGAACACCATGCAATGCCCCACCTTTTTTACCACTCATCTTATATTAGACAATGTTGTCACATGTAAAGGTCCGCGCGTTTTGAGCATTGGTAAGAAGACTCTTCACCTTCTTACTTACATTGACTAGGTGTTGTAAGGACAAACTTGACCGCTCCCCATGTATGCATGGCAATATATGTAATTGTCAATATATGATATATGTGGTACTTGGGGTACAAATATACTCATGTGGCAATTATTGACTATATGGAATTAAATGTTTTTAATATATAATTTATTTGACAATATTAATGTGATATTGACATANTTTGAGTTAAGATGGATATAGGCTAGCTCAATCCAATGCAACACCTCACATGACATAACTCATTCAAATATGAGAAATGAGTTTTCAACGTAATTTTGAATTGGTTTTCAACTTTTCGGATAAAAGCTTAGTATACAAAGCTTATTGAAAATTTTATGTTATCAATATCACTTCTTACAAAGGAGGCATCATTGGTCCATGCAACATAACAACTTTGCATAACCCTTACAATGTTCTAATCTATAGAAACATCAATGAAACCTGTGCAAATGACATTTTTTATGCACAAGAAGTCAACAACCTATGCCACCTTGATGACATCATGGAAGGGATAATCAACACCACATCACAATTAAGATGACATGCACAAAGGTTTACATGGATGATAATTTCTATCCAATTCAACTCCTAAAGAACACCATGCAATGCCCCACCTTTTTTACCACTCATCTTATATTAGACAATGTTGTCACATGTAAAGGTCCGCGCGTTTTGAGCATTGGTAAGAAGACTCTTCACCTTCTTACTTACATTGACTAGGTGTTGTAAGGACAAACTTGACCGCTCCCCATGTATGCATGGCAATATATGTAATTGTCAATATATGATATATGTGGTACTTGGGGTACAAATATACTCATGTGGCAATTATTGACTATATGGAATTAAATGTTTTTAATATATAATTTATTTGACAATATTAATGTGATATTGACATACATATGTAGTAGTGTGTAACAAGACACTCACCCTTGGGGTGGGGGAGTGTTGATTCCAAAAAGTGGTTTATATGTCAATCCTTTTAAATTAATACTATAATCCTATAAACTAGCCATGGAACATTATGGGGAACATGATGTCCTAGGTAATGATTGTAAATAAATAAAAAATAAATAAGAAAAGAGACAATTTTAGAATAAAATAATATTAAAAGAAATATGTCAGTTGTTGAAATGTAAGTGTTGAGAAAGCACTTGTAGGGCATGAAAATAATTGAAATTGAAATGACAAGTGTAAAAGGGAAAAGTGACATTTGTAAAGTGATGCAAGGAATGAATTTGATAATGGACACTTTTCAATGTAGAGAGTGTCACTTTTAAGGCATGTAAGGCAATGAATGTGAAGGGGACACTTGGGACACATGTCTCTCTTAGGGAAAAAGGTGGAATATTAAATAATATTAGGAGAAAAATCCTCCCCATCAATAATAAAAGAAGTGTTAGTATGAGCATATTAGGTCAAGCACCTATATGTAGATGACGTTGAGCTAGGGTATAATAGTGATGTTGTGATTATGCTACCAAAACCCTTTCAGTGAAAGAGGGGTAAGGGATTGTACTATGGTTTATCACTCGGTGAGTTTCATACCTCATGACATGTGAGTTAGTTTCAATACCCCTGCATAGGGGGTGCCTTAGAACTCAAGTGAACATTGGCTATGAGGAAACACATTATGTTGCAAACATTCTCCATTGAAAAAGTTGGCGGAGAGACGATATAGTTCCAAGTCATTATCATTGAAATGAAAAATCTAAGCTCAATGTTCCATTTTCATATTTTCTGTTATTTACTTTTGTTCAAACAAAGAATGAATATTTTGGTTGATTGATGACTAATCTACTTACTAAGTAATTGGTTATTTGCTAAATGATTCCCTCAGATTGGTTGCTAGGGAGGGAAAAATATGCCCATGCCACATGGAGAGTGGAGGCCTGTTATGTGTCTCTCGTCTGGAACCTTTCCCCAACGAGTGATGAGGAAGTACACAAGCATTATACCAATTCATGGGATTGTGATGGGTGCTCAATGCAAGATGAGGTTGACCCTGGTTCTAAGCGAGCATGAGGTTGAGGGTTCCCTCGGTGGTGCTTCAACCATCAACATTTTGCGTGGCATGAGAGCATCTGCACAAATGATAATGAAAAAGACAATTAATTTTTGTGGTGCTAGTTATTATAATAGCATGGGATCAAGTTGGTTTTTTGCAGATGAGGGTCCTTCATCTTTCATATCCCATGCCATCAATGTTGGCTAACCAAAGTGAAAGGGGTTTCTCTTTGTCAATATAGCCTTGATATTTTCTCGTAGATTTTGCGGAGGTTGGGGTCTAGGCTACTTCCTACTTACACTCACGGTATTATCCTCTCTATTGTTCTTTTTTTTTGTCTATGTTTGAGAGTGTCATTTCTTCTGTGCATTTGGAGGAAACAAGAACCTTTGTCCCCTCAAGCATGATTTTCTTGGGGGTAAGGATCGATGGGTTTCTAGTGTCTCTCTTATGTCTTACATATACAGGAATGTGGCCCGATTTGTTCGATTTCGTCATCTTTTGGTAGGCTAGTGGTGGCTGTTGGATCTAACTTGCAAATTTAGAGGTTGGGCGCTCCAAGATTCAAAAGAAACTAGCACCTTGGCTTTAGTCTCTAGACTCGCGAAAAATTAATGGTGAACGTATCCAATGAAAATATTATCGAAGCTAGCAAGTGCAGAATGAAAAGAAAGGGGAAGGCCACAACGCCAATAGATAGCGTGGACATGCTTGGCTTCAAGGGAACTAGTGAAAAGAAGGAAACTATTGAGGCTCAACAAAGACACTGAGAAACTACACCTCAACATATTCAATAGGAAATGAATGAACTAGTCGACATAGTCAAATAGAAAAGGTGACAAATTTCCAAGCAACAGATTCGAGGTGAATTTCATGATTGGGTCACAAACAAAAGATACTCTTGGTCTCATGACTCCAAAGTGTTTAGAGCTATGGAATTCTACTCGATGGCCAAGACTTTGGAAAATTTGCAACATCTGGAATCATAATCCTGTGACTGAGTACACATATTGGAAGCTAAGTTTACAATTTTTTGTTGAGTGGTCTTTGGCTTGAGCTTCAAAGTGACTGTCTGGAATGTTGAAGCACGGGGGGGAATGATAGATATTTCTAAAATCATTGACTTGGATAGAACAAGCGACAATCCAATCATCGTTGAGGATGATGCATGTCAGGAGATCTCGAACAAAGGCCAAGGGCCTGTGACCCTTGCAGTCCCAAGCCCCTCTAAACCCAATTTATTTTAATATGCTCTATGGTTATCTTGCAATGTCTTTTTTTTGGATATTTTGTATCTCAATTTATATGTTTGATGCACTCACAATGTTGGTTGTTACATGTATGAGGTTGTCTACACTTTCTATTTCCAGTTCATTTGTTTATTATATTGATAATGCTAAATGTTAGCACAAATATAACTTAAAAGGACTTAATATGTCGGATTTAGTTCACTTGTTGAAGCCCATGCACAAACATTTAAGCTATGTTTCTCTTTTTGTAAGCTCATGGATGACCTTGACTACAATCTTTTTGTAATATATGAATATGTGAGTAGACCATCTTAAAAAAAATACTGCTAAATGATTGGATAGATGTTGGTTCAATAAACTATGTAGGAATAAATATAAGAACAAATATACAACAATTAGTGCCTTATTTTTTCCTCAATGACAAAAAATATTGGGGCACTAAATATGGTATCAAAGCTTTAGGTTTGAAAACTAGGTAACTAATGATGTTTCAAAAGCTTGGAATGGAATTCTTGTATGGAAAACATTATTTTATTGTGAACATTATTCTATTTTTTTTATCTTATTTGTTGTAATCAATATTGCAAACATCTCCCCAAATGGGGTTTTAGGGAGGAATCTCACTAAGTAGTGCATGAGGTGGCATGGAGCCTCCACATAACGTAGCCAGGTATAATCTAGGCATGTTGATAGGATGGAGGGAAGCAATGGATAAGACACAAATTGTAAATTAACACGATCCCACCCTTGTTATCACATTAATGCAAGCAACTAGAGCTTGAGGTGGCCAGGAATACCATTAAAATCCACAATGATGGTGGGAAGCAAGAAATTATGGTTATGGTATTGTCATATGGAGGAAATGCAGAGGTATTTAACATTGCTAGAAATTCAAGCTAAAACTCTAATTCAAGGAGCCTAAAGCATTAGGAAAACATGGTGAGTCTAAGGTCATGTGTTTAGGCCTTTGGTTTTGAGGTATTGTATTGGGTCCTCTATATATGGGGCCCTGTGACCGAGGTTCTGTGTTCGTAGTCTTGTAGTAGGAGCTTTGTGTCCGAGGTTCAGGGTGTGTAGAGGTTATGGTTCTACCCATTTTCCATGTCTCACTGTGAGGGAACTTATTGGGGCCACTACCACTAGTGAAAGAAAGTAGGGGATCAAGGAGGAGAGGCCAATAGAGAAAGGATGAAGCTTAGGTTAGTGAAGGATGAAGCAAACAAATCACTATGTGGAAGGGATCCCTTGTCTTGTAAACAATAGATCTTATACACCAATTTAATGTCTAACTTGACTATAACTTTAAAATTAATTTATTATTATTATTATTATTGTTTAAAATTACATATTAAATTTAGAAAATTTCTTACTCTTTTTCAAACCGCTTATCCATCATTTTCACTCTATAAATTTTCAACCTAGCACTCTTTTTTATTATCACTTTTAGCTTTAAGCATCCCTCACAATGGATGAAGTGTCCACTCCAAATATTGAACAAATAATAATATTTTATATAATTTTTTTCTAGAAAATTCAACAACACAACCTTTTCTATAATTCT
>SNQJ01S0003675.1:32610-50035 GCA_010110895.2 Picea sitchensis | reverse complement strand
AGAAGGCTTGGGTTTGGGGCCTGCCGAACGAACTAACGCCTTGAATGCTTCCAAAGGATCTTTTCCCTTCTCGACGTTTAGATCTGGGGCCATCATAGCCAACCTCCTGCAAACAAGATCCAATCGAAATGGTGAGCCAATACCGCTGTACCCACCCGCATGCAAACCCGTAGGCGGTCTCAGACCTCGCAGGGACCCTCTGAAGGTGCTGCCGTGGAATTTGATCCGCGCCCTATAAACCTTGGTCGCTGCTAGACGCGTCCCTGCAGCCAAACAGTACGCTGAAACACCAAACCGTTTCTCCAAATCACGAGCAAACGCTCAGGCANGCTGCCCTGGACTAGACTGCTACTCCAAAACCGTGAAGATGCCGAACCCTGGGTGCTCGGCTGCTGCAGTTCTCTTCCTGCACTCGAAAACCAAAGCGAGGCGGCTAGGGTTTGGGCCCTAGCCGCGATGACTCGTCTCGCCTCATTGTTTCCTATTATAAAACAAGGGAAGTTAAACAACATAACTACTTACAAATTGTTCGATTAAACTTTCATTCTTCAAGATATACTCAAAACCCATACTTAACCCTTTGGTTATAGTTGTGGTCTGAACACGTTATGAATTGGTCTTTTTTTGGTGGCTCAAAATAATGGTAAGGGAAATCTACATTTATGGCTTGATGGAATTGCAAATATCCATTATTAACATTGCATGCTCTGGTTGCACTAGTATGTTCTTTTTAATCATATTAACATCCATTTAAACTAATTTAGCTAATCGAACACGTGTTATACCCTTTTGTTGATGGAGGAAAACCTCTCACACACAAGAGATTAAAGCCAATTAAGATTTAAAACAAAATTATTTACATGTCAATACCTTGTCTCAACCAATTTAACTTATCAAACATGTGTTACACCCTTTTGTTAATGAAAAAAACCCATCACACACACACTCCAAACACTCAACTAAACACCCATCAAAATTTGAAGCAATATTGTTTTCATGTCCATGCCTTATCCCAACTATTAACCCATAACACATCGATTGCTTTTGCTTTACAATAATAGCTTTCAACAGATATATCTTTTGCATATGAATTGAAATATGAAATATCTTATAAAAAATAATACTGACATTCAATCATATTTTGATATATAATTTTTATAATTTCATAAAATTTTTATATTTCAATTTTATATATCGTGATTCAACTAATGGGATTGAGTGTTATTATGTGAATAATTTAGATTCAAAATTTGTTTGTACAACTCTTATTAGTCCCTGTCGAAGGCGCAGAGGGACTGTAGCGATCGATAATTCGTTGACTTCATATTAATCTGTCCTTTGACTATAAATTTTCGCATCGTCTGTATTGTTTGTACTATAGAAGTAAAAACATTATTTTATATATATAAAAAAAACTTATATGTCATCGTCTCATTGGAGAATATATTTGAGGTCTTAATGCCAGCTTCGTTGTTCCCAATGTTGTAAATGTGTAGATATCCAAAGTTTTGAGCTTAGTCGGTTCTTTCTAATTTTTATTACATTTTTACTGAAATGTTTACAAACCGAAAGTTCTGAGCATGGATGCTGTTTTTTTTTTTTATTATTATTTTTTTTATTAATGTATTTGTCCTATTATTATTAGTCCTTTGTTTGTATTTGTATTGAAATGTTTGCATACCGAAGGTTTAGATCATTGCCACTTTTTTTGAGGTGCTTGAATAAGCCTGACAGCTTAAATGTTTACATGGCGCGAGGTCCTGAAATAGGCTTGACAACCTAAATGTTTGCATACCGCGAAGCCCTTACACAGCCTGGCAGCCTTAAATGTTTACCTAAATAACTTCTCGGAGTACATTTTTCCTCGAAAATTTCCATACAATGTTGCAATGAATTTGGACAATATTGTTGTTCACCACCACTTTAATAGGCATTGTATGTTTCATACTTCTTCTAGGCTTTGAATGCAATTTCGTCATCGTTGAAGCGACATACATTGTTTACTGGTTCGGTGAGTGCTTCTTCTTCGCTGGTTCGTCGGTTGCTGCTTGTTGTTGTTTGGTTAAACTTTTCAAGGTTGGGGTTCTGCATTCACAGTTGGATCTGTTTTTTTTTTAATTTTCCTTTGCGGGGTCCAGGTGGTGCACCCACAATTCGAACTGCACTTCTGTTGTTCATCATTTCGGAGTAAGTTTTGATGCCATAATTTCATTTTCTCTTCCTTCTTTGCTGTTCAGTGTTTGCAATTTGCAAGTAAGAATGTTTGCTTATTTCTACTGGCATGCTCATCATATGTTTCCGGTTCCTTCTGTGCTTCGACTGCAGTTTGGTATTCATTGGATATACATATGTTGTTTGTTGGTTTGGTGGTTTTTGCTTGTTCGTTGGTTCGTTGGTTGCTTGGCTCAAGTTTACGAGCTTGAGGACCTGTGGCTGCGGTCAGGCCTGTTCGTGCTTTATCACTGGTTTGGTGCTTGTTGTTTTCTTTTGTTTGCTTCGACTTTGCAGGGTTGGGGTCCTGCGTAGACAGTTGGAGCTGTCTTTTTTTTTTTTTTTTAGGGAGGTGCTTTGCGGTGTTCAGACCCTGCACGCGCGAGTTGACCTGCGGTTGTGTTGTTTGCCGTGTCTGGCGAGGTGGAGATCTGGCGCTTGTTTCGTTCCCGCCTGTTCTGCTGTGAAATTTTGCTGATACTTCAACATTGACATGATACAAAAAAGTGGCATAAGAAATAATTGGACAACTACATGTGCAATTGCAGCGTCCACTGCTTTTTTTGTTAAGATAAAACATGTGCAAAAACGCGCTTATTAACCATATATGGTGAAATGTGCCCATATCACAATACAACTTCTTTATCCTTTACACAGACTGATGTGACCACGATACAATTTGTCTTGTACCTGAGATATGATACGTACACCAAAGATACAACAAAATTATATTTCCATGTCTGGAAGCATATCTGGATACTTTGCCACAGAAAATCAAAATCATTTAGCCATGTCCATGCAATTTCTTAATATTTTGTGGCTTGTAATATATTTTGGACAGGGAAAAACTTTATATATTTACAACCATAGATGGAGAAAAGCAAAGGTTCATGTTTCTGACTATATTTTATTCTATTCATTGATTCTCATTTACTGTATGTACATATTACTTGTTCTTCGTTGCATACCAGCTTCCGTTCATGTTCATTGTATTTTGTGTGTTCCCACGTTCAAACAAACATAATTGTTGGATAAAACGAAGTAGTCTTAAGTACAACAGTGGAAGACGAGATACAAAGGTACATGCTTGTACTGTTATTTCATATCCGTTGTTTTGTATTTCATTTATTGTCTGTATATGTGTTCACCTTGTTTGTTGTATGTAGATGTTTCGTGCCTTCCTGCATAGTAACTTTCCCGTGTCCATTGTATTTTTCTTGCATTCCTACATTTGAACAAACAAAGTCGCTGGAGAGGACGATGGACTCATTGGCACAAATATAGACAAGGAGTTGCAGAGGTGCATACCTGTACTGTTATTTCATATTCCAGTATTTAGTATTTCATTTATTGTCTGTGTATTTGGTCTACTGCTTTGCACCTTTTTTACTGTATGTATATACTACATATCTTTATGCTTATTCTCATGTGAATCATATTCTCTTTGCTGCTACATTGAAATAAATAGAACTACATTTCTTTCTGTTACATGTCTTTCTTCATACTAACTTGCCTTCATGTCAATTGTATACTCGACGTTACTACTTTGGAAAAAACAGATTTATTGGAAAGGAAGATGATTTCTTATATGCAATAGTAGAGGGTTCTGTTGTGCAATCTACGAAAAGGTATATCAATTGTGCTAGTAAATTAAAAATACAAAATGGGTTGGGGCATATAATATTGGACTAGAAAATGATGATTTGGCAACAATGGGCCTTTGTTCCCTCCCCATTTCTAATTTTTCCATTTTCTATTATCCCTTTTTCTTTCTTATTGCTCTGCTTAGTCGTCTTTCCGAAATTGCCTTGGTGCGCGGGTTGGCGGACTCATGGGTTCACATTTATGGTCGTGCTTCTACCTTATTCCATACTTACCCACTTTGTCACTTGGGGGTGCTGGGCTGGCAGGTTCAAGATTGCGTCTCTGGCCTCAGAGGTTGCGCGATATACAGATTGGCCCTCTTGCCCCGCCATTGCGCCCTATTTACTGTTACACATTTTTTCAATCAAAAAATCCGAGGCATACAATTTGACCCTCGTGTCCTCATGTTTCATGAGTATCCCTTCACACCCTATTTCATATTTCATCTCCTTCAACCCTGCATGTGTCATTAAGAACAATAATGGACAATATACAATGCATATGATTGTTTAGTCCTTTTGATGTTCATCTACACATGCTTGCATCCGAAAAAGTTGGACTAGTGACATGCCCATGAGAAGTCAATCATCCCAAACATCAGTAGACTGACAAGGCCAAAGGTAAAGATGCATACATTCTGTTCCTCGTATGTTTACCAAACAAATATCCTCAGCTATTTGTTCATCTATGGCGTGGTGAATACGCCGATGTCATCTGCAACACATACTTTGCAGTTCACAAGAAGTATCAACAAGTGCAAGCGAGACGTTGAACACAACGCAGGCTCTGCAAACTAAGAGGTCTAGTTGCAAAACTATGGCTCCATAGTTCATCCAAGCTTTGCGTCTATTTGTACATTCATGGTAGAAAAAAAACAAAAAAAACAAAAAAAATAATTCACATTACTTTTCCTGTTAAAAAATTGTCACCAGGTCTAAACTTGTATCACCCAAAATGCTATCAATAGAGGGCTTGAACAACCTCCGAACTGGACAAGTGTTCATCGGGGACATAATGGTCGTCTATAGCACCTACTTGGTCAAGGAAAACAAAACTAGATCCATTATGTGTGCTGAGATGACAGACAAGGAGGCCCTCATGACAGTTACACTAACTATTCCTACACAACTTGTACACAAACATGCAGAAAACATATTTCCAGCTAATGGGACATCCATTACAAATTTTAATATATTGTCCAAAACATTATATGACCATGGTGATTGTGATCGAATTGTATCGCTCAACGAAACAAGTATCGTGGAAAAAATCCCCGCTATTTGTTCAGAATATTGTTTCATCCCAGACACAACTATCAACCAACTTGCACGAAGCAACGACATTTACCCAATCAGAACCATTGGTGCAGTTGTGACACTTGCGAAAAAACTTGGCTCGCAACACATTCTCCATATAAAAGATGGAGAGTCAGACAATGACAAGGCAATGGTACCGTTCTCCATATCCAGGTTTGTCCTTTTCTTTCGCATGCCCATGTATCTCAGTTAAGTTACACAAATATTTCACTGTTCCATGTTGTAGCTGCAATTGTTCGATACCTATTCAAATTTTTTTTCATCAATCGAACAACAATTGCATAAAGGGCAATTTCCACTTATGCTCTTCAAAAATATAACAAAGAAAAGAGTTGGTAAAGAAAGGATCTTTCGCACAACTCAATCAACATTTGTAACAGAGTTGCGAGCAGACATAGTACAGGATCTCGAGAAGCTAACTAGCTCTACAACTGTTGTGCGTATACATCCTCACTTTGCTCATACAAATAGCCTTGACCAAATCTCTGCATATTTTTATTCTTTTTTTTTAATTTTTAATTTTTATTTTTTTTGGGGGTGCAGTTGTATATTATATTGTTCAATATATTAACTGCTATGCTCACGTTTCCAGGTTGAAGGTGTTTTGGTTGTAGCGAATGCGTACTCGACTCCCTTTGAGCCTGTGTGTGCAAAATGCAACTCTCCTGCTTCTACTTCTGCCTTCATAAATGATGATATGATTGATTGTCTGCGATGCAGTAAAAAATGTCCATACATATATAAACATTGCCTCAATGCTGCTATTCGAACCGTCGACAACACAACCGTGCATTGTTCAATTCGACAGCCTTTGCTACAAGATGTGCTTCCTGAGTTAGCAGAATTTCCATATGAATCATACCTACAAAAAAAAGCAAAGAGTGTTTACATGCTGCACGACTTTTGGATACATAGCAAATTTACCTTGAACGAGGACAATGCGATATTGCATATCGGCTGAAAATAAAATAAAATCGTATCAAGCTTTGTCAGGAAACGAAAACCAATGGGACGATGTGTTTTTTTTTAATATATCTAATTGTTTGATATATAATGGAATTCCATTTCTTGTTCAATATATCAATATATCAATACAGTTGGTGTTTACTTGGTTTTTGGTTGTATGCTTCGCTCTGGAAAATTAATAATACATTCAGGATCTTCACAATTTTTCTATGATCTTAAAGACTATAGAGGACATGCTTTGCCCTTTGATATAAGGTCTGTGACACAAATGTGGTATGGGGCTCGTTTTATTACTTTTGCTTGATCGATGAACTTAACAAAATTAATCTCCTGGAATAATTTGAAATAAAAAAATATATACTATGCGAAGTCCAATGGAATTATCATATCAACGAGAGGACATTAAAATTCAAATTTGTTGTTGTTATACTTGCGATGAAGCTGACAGTACAATAACTTTACTTAGACATCCCTAAATTGATTTTCCTTGTATCTTTTTTACGCTTCTCTTATACAACAGATCTTGGAAACTATAAGCATGGCTCGCTGTATCTATTCCTTCATTGAAGAATTTGTTCACATGCTTAATGCACTTCATAGTTACTGTTAAGACCATCAATGGGGCTCTGTTACACCAATTTCCACTTCCGAAAATTGTCATCCCCTTTCTTTTTTACCCTTTTCTTTCCCTTTATGGTTACTTACTCATTTTTGGGAAATTGTCTGGGTGCGGAAGTTGGCGGATTCATGTGTTCAGATTTCCACTTGCTTTTATATCACCATCCCGACCGGTCGCTCCCCGTTTCATATTGAACAAACTTTTTGGATCGCGGGTTCCCACATAGGCGGGTTCAACATTGCATTTCCATTGTTCCATTGCCTGCAAATAGCACTCGGACTTCCGCGATCCACAAATTAGCAAACAAATTCCCCTTTATCTTGTTTTTAGCACTTTTCCTTGATCGATGAAGTCAACAAAATTAATCTCGTGGAATAATTTGAAATAAAATAATATATATTGTGCGAAGTCCAATGAAACTATCATATCAATGAGAGGACATTAAAATTCAAATTCGTCGTTGTTATACTTGCAGTGAAGCTGATAGTACAATAACTTTACTTACACATCCCAAAATTGATTTTCTTGTAGCTTTTCGACGCTTCTCTTATAAATATAGATCCTGGAAATTATAAGCATGGCTCGCTGTATCTATTCCTTGATTGAAGAACCTGTTCACATGTTTATTTCACTTCATAGTTACTGTTAAGACCATCAATGTGCTTTCTTACATCAATTCCCGCTTCCGAAAATTGACATCCCCTTTTCTTTTTGCCCTCTGCTTTCCATTTCTGGTTACTAACTCGTTTTTTGGAAAATGTCTAGGTGCGGGAGTTGGCGGATTCACATATTCAGATTTCCACTTACTTTTATATCACCAGCCCGACCAACCGTTTCCCCGTTTCATATTGAACAAACATTTTTTATCGCGGGTTCCCAGATAGGCGGGTTCAACATTGTGTTTGCATTGTTCTTCCACCTGCAAACAACACCCGGACTTCCGCGATCTACAAATTAGCAAACAAATTCCCCTTTATCTCGTTTTTAGAACTTTTCCTTGTTCGAAGAACTTAGCAAAATTCATCTCCTGAAATAATTTGAAATAAAAGAATATACACTGTGTGAAGTCCAATGGAACTATCATATCAACGAGAGGACATTAAAATTCAAATTCATCGTTGTTATACTTGCGGTTAAGCTAACAATACAATAACTTTACTTAAACATCCCAAAATTGATTTTCTTGTAGCTTTTCGATGCTTCTCTTATACAAACAGATCCTGGAAAATATAACCATGCCTCACTTTCTTATACCAATTCCCATCAATTGGCCTTTCTTATACCAATTCCCGTTTCCGAAAATTGCCATCCCCTTTCTTTTTGCCCTCTGCTTTCCCTTTCTGGTTACTTACTCATTTTTCGGAAAATGTCTAGCTACGGGAGTTGGCGGATTCACATCTTCAGAATTCCCCTGTTACTTTTATATCACCAACTTGATCGACTGCTTCCCCGTTTCATATTGAACAAACTTTTTGAATCATGGGTTCCTGGATAGACGGGTTCAACATTGCGTTTCCATTATTCCGCTGCCTACAAACAACACCCGAACTTTTGCGATCTACAAATTAGCAAACAAATTCCCCTTTATCTCTTTTTCTTTCAATTTCTGTTTACTTGGTCCTTTTTCCGAATGTGTCCCTTTTCCGAATGTCTCCTGCTTTTATATACAACACCCGAAGTTCCGCAATATACAAATTGACCCTCAAAATTTGTCATTCTCTCCTGTTGCATGTTACACATTTTGCATTCAACAGTTGGGGTAGATACAATTTGACCATCAGCCCCTCACGTCTCATGAGTAAAGCTTGTGGGCCTGTTTTCAATCCCGTGAATATTTCCTGATCCGACTATGTCTAATGCTTTTATATCACGAGTTCGACCAACCGCTTTTCCATTGCATACTTGGCCACTATTACCATCGTCGATTCCTGGCCAATCTTTCTCAACATTGCGCTTCCACTGTTCCACTACGTACAAAGAGCACCCAAAATTCCGCGATACACAAATTGATGGCCGCAATCTGTCGTTGTGACGTGCAATTTGACCATTGGTCCCTCACGTCTCTTGGGTATATCTTATGGCCCTATTTTTGAAACCCGCCTGACTGCTTTCCATACTTAGGCATTTCTTGAAATCTGTTTTGCAGTTTGGTGGGATGAAGAAATGTGCAATGCTTGCTCGCTCTTCACCATCCCCGCTACCTTCATGCTTTCTAGATATACAATTAAAGATTTAATGCTAGTAGTTCATTGTGAAAGAATCGTTGAGATTGTCATTAATGTTCGGAAGGCCAAAGAAGATTTGTCATTAATACAAATTAAACCATGATTTGCGGAGAAGAATGTTATCCTTTCCAAGTATTCATTTCAAACATGATGCAATATTTCATGCGTGGGCCGGTTGGCGCCTTTACAAGATCTCTAATTCTTAATCGTTCTTCGCCGTCACCGCCACCTTCGCACTTTTTTCTAAATATGAAATTAGTAAGCTTTAATGGTAATAACTCATTACACACGAACACTGGAGATTGTCATTGATCAACCAAATGTTCGAGGAGATCTTCCATTGATACGCTTTAAACCAAGATTTGCAGATGGTTATATTATCCCTCCTCAATTTTCATTTCAAACATTATCTGGAGAAAACATAAATTCTTGTTAACGTATGGTAGCAGTTCCACAACAGTTCTGTCCAGATACAGTAAACACCTTCGAACATGATGGCTAGAGGTACTAGTATTCCAGGGCATATTCTTACTACTCATCTCCCTTTGCCTAGGAGAAAAAAAGGAGATGGTCCGTTAGTGCACCCAGAGATATATTTCAAGCCAAAGAATTCCAATGCAACACTTCCTACTCAAACAACTTTCCGACTTGCATTGATACCTGGCGCAGATGTTGATGCGATGGATTTCGAGCTGGAAGAAGATGATCTGATGGACGATGATATGGCAATGGATGATGGAAATGAAGAGACTGGTCCCACTACTACACCCAAACTGAAATAAACTATAACGGGTGATGCTTCTCAACTTGGCGATGACAGTCTTGACAACAACAAAAGAATGGGTTACAGAAAAGAAACCGACAATGAGCGCAATAGCCGCTTTGCAGCTCGAAAGTAGGAATTCCAGAGGTCCATATTAGTCCGTTCTGGGCGAAAGTCTTTCACTGTAAGGAAATGATCTGTTGATGCTCCCAGAGATATATTTCAAGCCAAAAAGCTATTCAGTTGTGGGACCACTTCCCTATTCTCTCGATATGCAATTAACATATTAGGGAATGAGGACCATAACTCCCACTGGTGCAAGGCATATTCCTACTAGTCATCTCCTTCCACCCCGAATGGACTAATTTGGGCCTCTGGAATTGCACGTGCAACCTGTGTCCCTAAAGTTTTCAAATGTGAGGAGCTGGTTTCTTAGTGTGTCCTAACTTTCAGTTTCGGGCTATTCCATTTTCCCTACAACGTTTTTCGTCTTCTTCCTCATGGGAAGCTTGTGAGAGCTATGAATTTTACCACATGGCTTTTGTTCATCTTCTTCAAGCCAACGATTTACTCCACTGCGGACCCACTTTCCTATTTCTTTGTCGGCTCAGGCCTTCTGCGAAATATTGAGATCGGGGCACCAGACATTGATCCACCGAGGAGAAGGATGCAAGGATTTCCTTAAAAAAAGCATGGTAATCAGTTTTCTATGCATGGTTAATAACATCTCGATGGCTCCTGCATGTTGCAGATCCTGTGCCTGTGTCTATGGAAAATATGTTCAATTTTTTGTCCCAAAGAACTCGGTCCAATTTCTAAGCATAGATATACAGTGCTCAATATTGTTTTATTTTAATGGATTTACTATTAAAAAAATTGCCTTGGGAGTCTTGTTTGTTGCTTCTTTTTTGGATTTAACACCTCTTCTCATTGGCATGGTTCGATAGTCTCGTAGTTCTTCGAAATTGTATTCGCTTAGGTAATTTGTTCTAAAATGGAGAATTTAAGAATTATATGGAAATGCACTGTGTCAATCCATCAATCTTTTATGGAAACAAAAAAATGAATTTCAGATAGTTTTCAAACCAACGTTCAATTCTATTCATGATGAAGATAGAACATAACAATACCAAATCACAATGTTTCAGCAAGATCATCATTCTTGTTTCTAGACATGCAATTATTAATCTTTAATGCTAACAACCCATAATGCAAGAAGTTTAATACTTAAGTTAATATGTTACGGTCGTGGAAGAATGTATCTAATCTTCAAGAAATCATTTGCTGATAATTACTAGAAAATAATGGTTTTGCAACAATGGGGCTTGTTTGAAACCAATTCCCACTTAGGAAAATTTCCCTCTGCCTTTCTATTTCCCCACTCTTTTATCCCTTGTAGTTTATGTTTCTAGTTATTTAGTCGTTTTTTCTGAAAATGTCTTGCTGCACGGGTTGGCGAATTCACTTGTTTCGATCGAGCGCTTCCACTTTGTCTAAATTGCACTTTCAATTGTTCCGTAACTTGCAAACATCACTCCGGCTTTTGCGATATGCAGATTTAATTATGGACTCCCACAACATCCCCTCTTCCATGTTACACATTTTGCACTCAAATGTTCCGATATATACAATTTGGCAGTCGGGGCCTTACGTCTATTCGGGAACCCGTCACCCTATTTTGAAGCTCATCCGACTGCTTTCCATACTGGACATTCTTGCCATCTCTTTCACGGATCGTCGAGTTCGTGGGTTCATGAAATTTCAAATTTCTAGTTGCGCTTTCCTGTGCCCGCTACCTTCAGATTTCTTTCCAGGTATATGCAATATGTATACAACTTCTCCAGCAACATACATCAATTATCTTGCCAGGAAATGGAATATCTATTGCAGATTTGAATATATTGGACCTTCTTTTCCCTCTTATATACTTGAGCAAATGCACGTTTCTTTTTTCCCTCTACTCTCTTTCTTGTTACTTAGTCGTTTTTCTGAAATGTATCAATGCACGTGTTGGCCGACCAACGGGTTCACATTTGCGCTCGTGATTTTATATCATGACTCGGAGAAACCACCAACCATTCGATGTGTAGGCACTTCTCAGATTACAGATTCCCGTGCAGGCGACCTCTATATTTCACTTCCATTGTTTTGTTGGCTGAAAACAACACCCAGAGCTCCGCGATATACAAATTTAGTTCTACACTCCCACATCATACCATGTTTCGTGATATACAGTTTGCAAACGAAAGTTTCGAGGCTTGCAATTGCGGATTCCCGAACAGGCGGAGTGCATTTTCAGTGTTCCTTGACCTGCAAACAACCTCCCCAGCTTCTGCGATATACAAATTTGCCTTCCAGATGCCTGCATCATCCCCTCTCCGGTCTTATACACTATGCACTCAAAAGTTCTGATCAATACAATTTGACCGTCGGGGCCTCATGTCTCCTTGAGAA
Organism: Picea sitchensis; assembly: GCA_010110895.2. Classification (NCBI taxonomy): domain Eukaryota; kingdom Viridiplantae; phylum Streptophyta; class Pinopsida; order Pinales; family Pinaceae; genus Picea; species Picea sitchensis. The sequence continues at coordinate 37,837 of SNQJ01S0003675.1, read as the reverse complement.
CCCTTGTCAGCGTATTTTGAAGCCCACCCATACACTTTCCATGACCATTTCTTGCAATCTCTTCTGTGGATCATCGGGTTGGCCTGTTTAGACAATTTCCAATTCCTAGTTGTTGTTTTCTGTGCCTGCCACCTTCACACTTCTTTCCAAGTATATGCAATCAATATATAACTTCTCCAGAAACATGCAGAAAAGATCGACATCTGTCTTCTATACTTAACAAAATTATCGTTTCTCTTTTCCCTGTACTTTATCTTTCTCGTCACTAAGTCGTTTTTCCGAAAATGTCTAGTTGTGCGGGTTGGCGGACTCACGGGTTCACATTTTCACTCGTGCTTTTATATCGCGACTCCGACTGCCCGCTTCCCCATTCCATGTCCAGTCACTTCTTTGATCGCGGATTCTCGGGTAGGCATGCTCTAGATTGCACTTCTATTGTTCTGTGACCTGCAAACAGTACCCTGAATTCCGCGATATACAAATTTACAACTGGACTCACATCACACCGTCTTTCGTATAACAGTCTACCTAAAACTTCCAACACATACAATTTGACTGTCGGGTCCGAACGTCTCCTATGGAACTATTGTCACCCCATTTTGAACCCCGTCCATCCGCTTTCCATACTTGGCCATTTCTTCAAATTTCTTTCACGGATCGTCGGGTTGGTGAGTTAAAGAAATATCTAATTCCTAATAGATGTTTCCTGTGCCCGCACCCTTTCCAATTACCAATTGGAAATTATATATACGTTGTTATTTCTAAGTATGCAATTAGCAAGTGTTAATGCTAAACCAGGATTTGAGGAGATCTCCCATTAATACGCATAAAACCAAAATTTCCAGATGGTTGTATTATCCCTTTCGAGTGTTTATTTCAAACATCATGGAATTTCATTTGCGCGTTGTTGGGTTGGTCCATCCACAAAATCTTCAATCCTCGATTCTGAAAACGAGTTCAACCCACTGTTTCCCTATTGCATACTTAGCCACTTTCCCGGAATTCCACAAATATACAAACGGACCGCTAAACTGCCCCATCATACTCTCTTCCGTTTTACATGTATTGTAGTAAAAAGTTTTGATACATAAAATTTGACCGTCGGACACTCACCTCTCATGAGTATCCCCGTAACCCTATTTTGAATCCCGTCCAACCGCTTTTCAGACCTTGCCATTCATTCCTTGTTCTTCCCCGTCTCCATCACCTTCACACTTGTCTATAATAAAAAAATGTTTATATATATATATATATATATCTTGTTTCTAAATATGCAATTAGTGACATTTAATTCTAACATCTCATCATGCAGGAACCGTATAGATTGCCATTGATGGGCGAAAGGCTCGAGGAGATCTCCTATTAATACACATTAAACCAAGATTTGCAGAGTGTTATATTATCCCTTCCGAGTGTTAATTTAAAAATCACGAAATGTCATTCGCACCTCGTCAGGTTGGCACGTTCACGAAACCTCCAATCCTTAATTTCTCTTCGCCGTACCCACCACCTTCACACTTCTAAATATGGAATAAATAGGCTTTACTGCTAACAGTTCACCATACAACACCTATAGAGATTGTCATTAATCAGCGAAAGGCTCGAGGATATTTCCCATTGATTAGTATTGAACCAACATTTGTGGAGACTAATATTATCGCCTCCAACTGTTCATTTCAATCATTGTCTACAACAAACGAATGTTCTCATAAACCTATGGCATCAACTCGACAACAGTTATGTGGAGATACAATGAACAACTTCGGGCGCGAGGACCAAGACTTCCAATGGTCCAGGGCATATTCTTATTACTCATCCCCTTCCACCCAGAACCAAGTAATTTGGACCTCTCGGATTGCTCGTGCAGGCTGTGTCCCTGAAGTTTTTGAATTTACGAAGTTGTTCTCTTGGTGCACCGATAAATTTATTCTAGCCCAAATAATTATTCCACTGCGGGACCGCTCTTCGGTTTCTTTGTCGCCTCAGGTCTTCTGCTAGATGTTAAGATTGTCGGAACCAACATTGACGTTCAAAAGATTCCAAGCAGTTCCTAAGAAAGCATAATAATGGGTCAGACCTCTTGCCCGAGTTCTTGGAAGACCCAATGGTAGTTCCTGAAGATATCACAATCTTCCAGGTTAGTTCATTTAGAAATCCATATCGGGAAATTGCCTCGCTGTTTACAAGAATAACGAGACAGGACTCCACATCGACTATTTCCCAGATGACTCTTTATATTTTGTATTTCATAGTCAAGAAACAAGCCATTTTTGATTGGGTCAAGCTAATTTCCCATGAAATATGTTCCCAATTGTCAAGCTTCAAAAATGAGAAGAATTTTTTTTTGTCATCCTACTTAGTTTTTGCGATATCACATTGCTGCCAGTTTCCAGAATTGTCTCTATCCAAGAAGGTCAACTCGGAATTCGACCCAGTAACGTTTTGGTACCAGGCCTTGTGGAAGCACAAGGCCTCCCACTATTTTTATGAGGTTTTTAATGGCTTTGTGTCTGTTTTCAAAGTTTTATTATTGGGAGAAGATGCTCATCGGACATCTGACCAAGCAACCAATTTTTTGGACAAGAAGGGGGCAGTTGAATATCTGGATAATTACACTGTGATAAGGATTTTTGGCTCCAAGGAAATACCTACTCTCCTTCCATGTCACATTACAGACATAATGTTTGTTACAGAAGTAGCAAGGCAATACAACTACTGGTTGCATCTATTCTAAGAGAAGAAGAAAAAACAATTCATTCCTCTACCTTGGAAAGTCGGGGACTTCGTGTTGAGGAACGTAAAAAAAATTGAAGAATTTACAGCCCATTTTAACAAAATAAACCTAATATATGATGAAATCTTAATAGGGTTCGACCCCGAAATAGTTTTTTTACAACATTTACAAACACTTGGCTTGGGCAATTTTTTTTTCAAAAAAAACTTGACCGAAAATAGAGACACTAGCGACAACGCTCCTGCTTCTGATGCCGACAACCTAGACACATTGCAAAGCACCACTGAATTGAACAAGAAATAGGGAAAAGGCCCTGGTGAGAAGAGTGTTCATGATCCAGGTGGATATCGGTGGTCACCCACCTTTTCCAACTAGCTCAAAACAATTTTCTGACAATTTACTCTTTTTAGTAGTTTTAACTTCCGGGGCCATTTTGAGGGCCTAAATGAAGGTTTTTCGAGATATATGTTCTCAATGATATCACAAGGCATGATTGAGCCCCCAAAATGAATATCCTCGATGATACCTTTCCAACGGACTGTCATACGCCTAAAACAAAGATCGTATGCAAAAGTTACGACCCCGGGAAGTTGACGTACTAACTTACCCAGACGAGGCCCACATGAGTTTTGGCGCTTCATCTCCTAGGGATAGGTTTTTGGATGTCTAGGGTTTTTGGCATTCTTGTTTATTGTAAAAAGGCCTTCATATCCTCATTGTAATCATATTCTTTCAAATGAGCACAACCGTCACATCTCTTCTCAGAGATAAGCCCCCACCATTCCAATAAGCTTGTTTCCGCTGCATTTTACAGTTTCAGCTTATTTCCTTATTGAATAGAAAACTAATTTTACTGTATCTATGTTATTTTGCGTTAAGAACCTGTTAATAATATGTAGTCATTTTGTTCTGCTCATAAAATCCAGATCAGTGGTATCATAGCGGTCTTCTCCTTGTCGTCTTAATGCATGTCCCCAACGAGGTCGGAGTACAAAGAGTTGGGTCTCGAGGTTGTTTCTCTTGAGGAAAAAATCTCTTGCACGCCCAAGTGACCTTTCATGGCAGGAGAAAAGAAATATGATGGGACCAGAGATCCTTTCAAACTGTTGATTGAGGAAACCCTCACACAACAAAGGAACAAGATGATGGATAGTTTCGCGCAAATCCTTCGACGGCTACCAACATGCGACGCATCTTCTTCGAGCAGAGGCACCGTCCCCTTCAAGGTACAAATAAACTTCGATATTCCTATATTTGAAGATGAGATAGACGCAAATGCTATAGACAAGTGGTTGAATCTACTAGAAGGGTATTTTTCTGTCCATAACTTTTCGAATAAGGAAAAGATTACTTTTGCGCTCCTCAAATTCGTTCCACATGTCAAAGATTGGTAGGAAAATTTCTGTTGGAAAAAGGAAATAGAGGAACCCTCATTATTTACAATCACGACCACCTGGGAACCCTTCAGGGATGCTATTAAGGAACAATACTACCTTGTCGGAAGTTATGATGACTTGTATACCAAATGGACCACACTGCGGCAAGAAAGAGACCAAGCAGTGCAAGATTTCACAAATATCTTTCATACCTTGCGCACCAAGATGGGTATCAAATATTCAGAGTGACATCTGGTGCTCAAGTATCGCTGTGATTTGCATAGATACATCCAGACCGAAATGGAATTTTTTGACATCTCATCCTTGGGCACGACCTACCGATATGCTGTCAAAATCGAGCAGAAGCTCAAACAAAAGACACGACAATTTGGGCATGGTAAACCCTCACAACAAAAGCCAGGAAAGGGCGATCCCAACCCACAGAAAAAAGGACAGAGAAAATATGGACAGTATCAGGATAACCATTCCAAGCCATAAGCAAAGAAGGACACCAGAAAGACAAAGAAAGATACCAAGAAGTGGTGCGACTTCCATAAGAGCCCTTGGCATAACACTGCTGAATTCCGCTCAAAGCAGTCGTTGGTGGCCGAAGTGAAAGCCTCTGAATCAAATGCGGGTTCAGACTTTGAGCCAGAACCAGAAAGGGGAAGACAAATCATTGATGTGGAACCTAGTGCCACCGTTGCTACCACCAAGCTCTAGCCTAGTGAACCAGATGAGCCATAAGAAGGAGAACGCCTCTTCCATTCATAGATGTGGGTAAATGGCACCCCGCTTCACTTCATCATTGATAGTGGTAGCCAGAAGAACCTCATTTTAGCAGAGTTCATCAAGAGGCTGACCCTGCTGACAACGTCGCACCCACAACCCTACACCATTGGATGGCTCCGCCAAGGAAGCGATCTCCGTGTTAGCCAATAGTGCCAACTATTGTACGACATCAAGCCCTTCAAAGACGAGGTATTGTGTGATGTTGCCCCTCTTGAAGTTTTTGATGTTCTTTTGGGCCAACCTTATTTATGGAAATGTCATGCTGTATATGAGTCTAGGCCTCGTAGTGTTATTATTACTTTGAATAGGAAATTGTACAGGATAC
>SNQJ01S0003675.1:0-22095 GCA_010110895.2 Picea sitchensis | reverse complement strand
TCCATGCTTAATAGATTGAAGTTAAGATGGATCCATACTAGCTCAATCAAATGCAACACCTCACATGACACAACTCATTCAAATATGAGAAAGGAGTTTTCAACGTAATTATGAATTGGCTTTCAACTTTTTGGATAAAAGCTTAGTCTACAAAGCTTATTGGCAATTTTATGTTGTCAATATTGCTTCTTATAGAGGAGTTATCATTGATCCATGCAACACAACATTTTCACACAAGCCTTGCAGTGTCCTACTCTACAGAAACATCAATGAAACCTCTGCAAATGACATTTTTTTGTGCAATACCGGTCAACAACCTATGCCACCTTAATGACATCACGTCAGGAATAATCAATGCCACATCACAACTAAGAGGACATGCACAAAGGTTTACATTGATAATCAAATCTATCCAAATCAACTCCGAAAGAACACCATGTAGTGCCCCACCTTTTTACCACTCAATATACCTTATGGATTATTATATTGGACAATGTTGTCATATGTAAAGGTCCTTGGGTTATCAGGTCATATTGATTGTGAAGTGGATCTCGTGGTCCACTTCATGAGAACATCATGAACATATAACACAATTCCATATATCCATAATAAATAATATTTTATTTACTATCTATTTTACATATTTTCTTGACATCATATGAAATACAATACATGTATATAAATACATGTGGGGAATGATAAGTCATGTTCTTTCAAAGGTTATGACTTATCATTGATTTATCATTTACATTATGCTTATTTACATAATAACAAACCTATAACATATTATTAAATAACAAGAAATGTAATATACTAGGTATATTACAAGTCTCCCCCCCTTAAAAATGCTTTGTCCTCAAAGCATAGTTATAAAAGACTTATCTCTTTCTTTGGCTTGTAACATTGTCTCTTGATTCAATGATCATTGATAGAATCCTTTAAGCACTAAGCAAAACTGTCGAATTGTATTTAGGAGTCTGCCCACCCTAATTCGATGTTCTGCGAAACTGTGCGTTTAATAATAGGGTTCTTGGAAAAAACTTGATGTATTTCAACTCACATGATAGCTTCTACTTTGAGCACCACTTGTAGTGGAAGTAATACTCTTCGGAATATCGATCATTTATTTATGTTGATACATTAATTGGTTGAAGTATCGACTTTTGTGATTAGGATGTCGATAAGGCATCCTTGCAACTTGATATTTACTTCGTATACTTGTAGTTTTCTCTTGATTAACTTTTGGAATTGAGTCTGCTTCATATCCCTGGATTGTTTGTACTTCAACATTTGAAGACCTCTTTACATCAGTTGGATTTTCATCCTTTTGAGTTGTAAGGTTGAATGGCTTTGTATTAATTCTTTATCCATAATTGGGATGTTTATATTTGAAGACTTCTCTAGTTCCATAGGTTCAGTCGTTGTCTCTTTATCAATCAATGATTCTTTGTTGAAAAGTTGATCTAACTTGTTCTGTAGCGACTTTTTATCACTCTTTAACTTCTTAATTTATGTGAGTAAACTTCGATTATGAGCCCTCAGGTGTAAAAATTCTTCTCCATTATTTGATTTTTTGACTTCACTTATAATATCTTGATTCTCCAACTTTTCGTGTTTCATATTTTTAATTTGTTCAATCAATTTCTGATTAAGGTTCCTTAGGCAAGAACTTTCTTCCTATTTTTTGGTTAATTTCTCTTTGAGACCTTGATTTTCTAGTTAAAAATTCTTCTCCATTATTTGATTTTTTGACTTCACTTATAATATCTTGATTCTCCAACTTTTCGTCTTTCATATTTTTAATTTGTTCAATCAATTTCTGATTAAGGTTCCTTAGGCAAGAACTTTCTTCCTATTTTTTGGTTAATTTCTCTTTGAGACCTTGATTTTCTAGTTTTGAATTTTTATTCTCCTGTTTCTTTGTCTTTTGACTTCCTAATTTTTACGAGTAAATTTTGATTTGATTTTTTAATTGTGATATTTATTCATCTCGTTCTAGTAAGTCTTTGTCCATTTTTTGTTTTTTGCTTTTTAGTTCTTCAATTTGTGCGATGAATTCTCGATTTCTCTCTTTGAAGTAAAGATTGTTTTTCTTTGTTAACCCATTAAAATATTTCTCCATCTCAATTTCCAACTATAATTTGCTATTGATATCTTTATAATTTCCTAGTTCACCTTTTAATATTAGTGATTTCCTTTGTGAGTCATCTTGATATTCTTCCATATTAAATGATTTCCCACAAATTAGACAAACATGAGTGTGATTTTTAAAATTGTGATATACTCAAACTCCATTTCAAAATTGTGTTATTTCATCCCTCTACAACTACAACTCACTCATGATGATGCTCTGCATAAGTCGTCTCCATTTTCTACCTGCAGTGACCAAAAAAACGTTGCTCTACATCTGTTTTTTTTTACACACTTCAATAAACTTAAATGAATTGTTGTTTTGGAAAATAGCTAATTGAAGAATTTTCGGTGCAGAAACGTACCTCGTCTGTTGTTCTGACCCTCTACCAACTACAGTTCATTGATGATGATGCTCTCCATCATTTGTCTTCATTTTCTACATGCAAGTGAATGAAAAATACTGCTCTACGTCAATTTTTTTTACACACTTCAATAAACTTAGGATTTTCAGTGCAATAAACTAAAGATTTTCGGTGCAGAAACGTACCTTTTGAGCTGTAAAATAAACCCTTACCTGAATAGAAATCAATCCCTTTCGTACTATTAATACAGTTCTATGGTTTGGTGGAATACATTTTGCACAGGGGATTTACCAGTTGCTCACCAGGACCAACACCATTAGTTGTGCTACCTCCTCTCCTTTCATGAATCTGAAGGAGAAGAGGCGCTAAATTACAATAACATTGAAACCCAATTCACAAAATGCCTGCAAATTACGATAACTTTGAAACCCAATTCAGAAAATGCGTCTAAACGATCTCCTTCCTACAAGATTACCACGAGATCCAAGCATCCTTGCTACCAATAAATAGAATATTGTAATGGGTTGTTGATCTGAAATATAATAGAATACTGTAACCGACTGTTGAACTGAAATTGAAATAGAACCCTGTCCAATATTGCTTTCATAATTACATTCATTATAAGTATAGCCAAGCGCTCAATTATAATAGAAAAGGTAGCATCCGAGTTCTATCAGGTTACCTAGCCCAGTAGAACTATCAGTGAACTCATCAACAATTCAGTAGCAAAGGGTGTCTGCAACGACCTAGATGAAGATGCTCAATTTTCTGCAAAACTGGTAATCCCTTGCTTTGACAGTATTATTATAAGCACTGGGTCACTTTGCACAGCTCAGGAAACTCTATATTTTCTCCATAAACCAAAAATTGCATAAGTAGTGATTGTTGGAAATGAAGACTAATAGAGCAAGGGGGAGCAGGGTCGATATGAGGGTTAACAGACAATGCTGGGGAGCTTTAAGATTAAAGAACTTTTTTCTGTCACCAAGTGTGAAGCTGTCGTGTTATGGAAAAACCAAAAGCATTAAAGAGTGTGTTCAGGCCCAGGTGTATTGCATTAAACAATCAACGAGGATGCTGCCAACGCGTGTTGCTTGTGGAAAACCACAACCATGCATAAATTCCACAACCGCCTTCCCAATATAATGATATCTATCATTAACAATTAACTATTATCATTCTAAAAATATAAAAGAAAGACCTTCGTGTTGCGTGCACAGAGTACGACTTTTAAAGCACGCCCGAGGCGCAATATTTTATTCCTGAATCAGAATAATATTTTATTCTTTCCAATTCCTTCTGTGAATTGCCTGAGATTCATTGTCCTGCAAGTGATTTTCATAATGAGTATCAGAAGAATTGCTTGCCTGGTCATTCTGGTCTTCTTTAAGGTGACATTGGGGACCATGGCCTCGTCTCAGGCCGTTCCTCCCCCCTTGCCAGTTTTGCCTATTCTCAACGCCAAGCAGCTCAAATGGCAGCAACGAGAGATGACAATGTTCTTTCACTTCGGCATGAACACATTCACTGACAGAGAATGAGGTGATGGACATGAGGATCCGCAGCTGTTCGATCCAAAATCCCTCAATGCCACTCAATGGGCCGCGGTAGCCAAGGATGCTGGATTCTCTCTTGTGATCCTGACGGCCAAGCACCATGATGGCTTCTGCCTCTGGAAAAAGGCCTACACCAATCATTCTCTGGTGGTTATATACATATGCACATGCTGTTAAATAACTTCTAATATATAATGTATGAGAAAATATGAGAAAATCGTTACAGGAACATTCACTATTATGATTTCCAGGGATACCAAGAGCATGTGAGCCACAGAATGCAGGACTAAAATCATGGGCTACCATGCTCTGCCACTTTGGGCACTGTGTAAATGGAAAATGCACATGATGAGATACAGATAGGTACATATAATATTTCATCGATTGACAACAATTTAGATGGCTGGCAGCGACTGAAATTGTTTCCTCGGATTTCTTGTGTCCATGTAGACTCCTAAGATGGCTACTTCATGAGAAAATCATGAACACATGACATAATTTCATATATCTATAATAAATAATATTTTATTTATTATTCATTTTACATATTTTCTTGACATCATATGAAATAATGATAAGTCCCATTCTTTCCAAAGGTCAGTGACTTAGCATTTACATTATAATTCATATTTACATAATAACAAATTTATAACTTACCATTAAATGATAAGAAATGTACTATACTAGGTATATTATAGATTGAGCATTGGTAAGAGGACTCTTCACCTTCTTACTTACACCGACTAGGTGTTGCAAGGAAAAAGTTGACCACTTCATGTGTATGCATGACAAGATATGTAATTGTTGATATATGATATATATGGTGCACGGGGAAAAAATATAGTTATGTGGCAATTATCAACTATACGAAATATAATGATTTTAATATATTATTGATTTGACAATATTAATGTGATACTAACATATGTGTATGCAGTGGTGTGCAATGACCTATGAGATACTCAATTATTATTGAGCATTACATACATTGTACTATGATGGGAGACAGTTGACAATGTAAAAAAAATCTATTGAAGATGCATGTTAGCAAAGATTGGTTCTAAGTAAGCAATGTTAGAAGTGTAAGCATGACTCTTGTATCGACCATCTCGCCAAGCCTTACATTCACATTGTATTATGATGGGAGATACTTGACTATGTAAAAATAATCTATTATAGATGCATTTTAGCATAGATTGGTTCTAAGCAAGCAATGTTAGAATGGTACATATGAATCTTGTATTGACCATCTTGCCATTGGGGTGGGGAGGGGGAGGTGGTGTTGAATCTAGAAAGTGGTTTATAATTATGGGGAACATGATGTCCCAATAATATTTGAAAAATAAATTGTGAGATTTGGCTGAAAGGCTACCCAAGAAAGCAAATGCATGAAGGAAAACAAATCTTGAAATTAGAAATGAGCAAGAATAAATTGTATTCTATTCAAGAGAATGCAAAGCACATAAATAAGATGATATATTCAGATGAGAGCTATGGGTGAGTATATATAGGATTTACTACCCAAGAGACTAAAAACATAACCAATGTGGGATAAAGTGAAAAAGTCTCTAAGTAAACTTAACATAGTGTGAAGAGAGCTAAAGCGAGAACTAGCTAATAAAGAAATAGATAGTTGAAGAACCCTATTTACACTAACACCCCCTTAAGTGCAACTTAGGGGGAAATGTAAAAAAATATGCAAAGATGGGTCCCGACTACAAGGCATGATAAGGTACCTATGTACAAAGGATCCCCTCAAACAGAAAAAGAACGAGAAAACCCAGTGGGAAAAAACTCCCCTCGTGAGAGGATGAAGCAAGAAGGCCTAAGTGACCGCCCCAGAAGAAATGTCTCACACCCCCAAGAGAGACCAAAGATGGACACAATTTCTCTTAGTGAAGGTTTTGGTGAAGATGTCTACAACCTGCTCTAATGTAGGACAATAGCGCAAATCGATGATCTGCTCTTGAATAAGCTCCTGAAGAAAATGCATGTGGATATCGATGTGTTTGGTCCATTGATGATGAACCATGTTCTTTGAGATTTGGATGGTGCTATGTTTGTCACAGTAGATGAGTGACCGCTTCTGAAAAGTGATGCCAATTTTAGTGAGGATATTATGAAGCCAAATAGCCTCAGTGGCAACATTAACAACCCCTCGATACTCAACCTCAGTTGAAGAAAGAGAAATGGCATGCTGCTTCTTTCTCTGCCAACAAATGGGACCAGAAACAAGGTGAAAACTGTAGCTAGATGTAGAATTGCGATCATCAAGATCACTGACCCAATCATATCCGTATAACCAATCAAATCTGAACTTTTGTCTGTTGCCATATCCGTGATAACCAATCAACTGAACTTTGTCCGTTGCATAGTGAACTCTATACCGGAGTGCCATGTGGTATATAGTGCGTAATGTGTTTTAAAACCTCCTTAATGAAGCCTATGTACCTCTTCCATGAAGCGCAAAAACAATGACAATCGCGAAGGAAATGTTGGGGCTAGTGGCGAGTCAGTTGCATGAGGCTTCCAACACGATGATGATGCAAAGTGGCATTAAATAGTGGTGTGGAACACTTCACCTCAAGCTTGACTCCATAAAGAAAGGGAGTTGGTGCAAACTTACAATTAGCCATATGAAAACAAGCCAGAAGATCAAGAACATACTTGGTCTGCACAAGAGAGATCCTAGAAGAGGACCGAGTGATCTGAATCTCAAGAAAATAGTGCAAGAGACCCAACTTAGTCATGGAAAAACTGGCCATGCAAAGAAATTTGACGATTTCTAATGATGGATGAGGTGTCTGACAATCAAGTCATCCACATAGAGAGCCAAGAATAGAATATCATCCTCATGTCTCAAGATGTAGACATTTAGATCTGAGTGACATCTAGATAACCCAACTGAGAGAAGAAAAGAGTTCATCTTGGAATACCAAGCCCGTGGGGCCCGCTTTGAGACCATAGAGAGACTTTTGCAATCTGCAAACTAGTGAAGAACCATGAACGAATCCCTGTGGTTTCTCCATGTAAATATCCTATGAGGATCCTCGCGGAAGAAATGTACCTTCACATCCATATGATGTACAACCCAACCTTGAGTTGTAACAATAACAAGTACGATGAAAATGGAGTTCATTTTGGAAATGGGGCCAAAGGTCTTAGTGTAGTCAACACCAAGAACCCGAGAAAAACATTTAGCTATGAGCCATGCTTTGAACTTTTCAACTAATCCATCCACTGCAAATTTGGTCTTATAGATCCACTTACACCAAACCAACTTTCTTAGGCAATAAGATCCTAAGTTTTTTTGAATCAACAAGTTACGCCGTGAATAACTCGTTTCCCCTAGTCCGTAAAAATAACTATACCGGGCTAAGAACTATGGTAAACTCAAAGATTGTGAATGTTTGATTTAACCCAACTTTGTATAAAAGGTCCGAGGGAATGTAAATGATGTATGAATATATGTTGCATAATTGTTGAGAGGGGATGTGGCCGAAAAAGAGACCACAATGGTCGTAATAGGGTGGAAGGGTCGAGTGGTCGTGATTAACTTCCTTGACCGGGCCAAAAAACCGCATCGGGTTTGTACAAGCATGCTCGGAAAACCAAAGCCTCGCATCTCGAATCGAATTACCCACGGATGGTGGGAGGCTCCTCAAGAGCAATGAGGGGATGGGGCTAACCGCCCATCTTTAGTTTCCTCGTGACCACTCATCGGATTGAATTTCGCGCTACACGCAACCTCGTGAGAGGGAGGAAATAAGTGTGGAAGGGGGAGAGATGCATGCAGATAGAACCACACACACGCAACAAGGATCAATGGAAGGAGAACCAGAGAAACTACGAAAAATACTGTGAGTCATGAGCAAAGGAGAAGGAGAGTAACCTTCGCCCCGAATTCCTCGACGAAGCGGGAAGTAAGAGACCTGAAGTCTCAAAGCATCGGTCTAGCCTGGGGTGGCTAGTGGTAAATCCATTTTGGAGTCACTGAGCTTCACGGTAGGGTGGAAACGGTAGCATCCCTCCTAATAGTTGTGTTACACCGTGTTTTCTCGAGATAAGTACATGTCCCGTGATTTTCAAATTTCGAATATTCCCCTGAATGCATGCTCATGATTGTACACTCATAAATGGTTTCAGTATAGAAGTTTGTCGCAATTTCCGATTGGAAATGATGGATGCATGCTTATAAATAAATAAAAAAAAAAAAAAAACTTTTTATATATATATATATATATATATATATATATATATATATATATATCAATGCTCGATTTCGAACCGGCCCCTCTGAGAATTGTCCCCGTGACTTGACTCACGCGATGTCTCGGTTGGATTTCCCCGAAGGCAGCTCCTTCTGGGAAAGTTCCCACACCCTACAAAGTTAAGTGAGTCCCTTGCAAGGACTACCATTTAGTAAACCCGTGAGTTTTCTTCCCTCGCCACCGGTGCAGCCTAGCGGTGGATACCCCGTAGTTCAGAGTTTCCGGACTCTGGATACCTAAGGGTCAGGCTTCATTGTAGTTACCCGGCCTAAATCCCGACTTGCGAAATATTGAAATAAACTTAGCCTCATATATATATATATATATATATATATATATATATATATATATATATATATATATTATTATATTATATCGCATCGCTTCGGCTCTGAAACTCGTGATGAGACCCTTTCCACGACATCGCTAAATCCCCGACTCACTAAAACCGGCGGAGTTTAGTGGATATATGAGCTTCGAATTTTCGGCTCCCGAATATCCTAGATGCAAGACCTCCGCCTACTTTGAGATATTATCGCTAAATCCTCGAAGTATGAAACCCCGAAATGATAATAGCCCAGATGAGACATGGTATTTCGAATAATCGATATTCAAAGGTAAGTCTCTTTGTACTCGCCAACCAACCTCGATCGTGAAACCAAAATAGCATGGATTAGAGTCTTGATGTTTCTGTGTTTCGGCACCCCGGATACCTAAGGGTAAGATCTCTTATAATCGCCAGTCCCGGTCTGACTTATAAAACCCTCAAATGATAATAACGCTGAGGAGATATGGTGTTTCACACCTGATATCTAAAGCGCGCGTCTCTTGTACTCGCCCTTCCCAAAATCCCAACTTGCAAAACCCTTAATAGTGTAGCCTGATTAGAGTCTTGATGTTTCGTGTTTCAAAGACCGATACCTAAGGGTAAGACCTTTGTAACGCCATCCCAAACTGATCGCGAACCGAAATGATAATAGCATGGAGGAGATATGGTGTTTCGGTGTTTATACACTCGGGATATCTAAGGTAAAGTCTTGTACCCCTCACAACCTGAAATCCTCGAATTTGCTAAAACCCTATCATCAGAAGTGGTTAAGTATTGATGTTTGGTATTTCAGGAACCGAGATACCTAAGGGTAAGATCTCTTGTAATCGCCAGCAAATTCCAAAAATCTCAACTCATAAAACCTCAAATGATAATAGCATGATGATGATATGGTGTTTCGCAATTTCGACACCCGGGATATGTAAAGGCAAGTCTCTTATACTCACCCAAATTCCAACCTGATTTTATAACCCCAAAAATAATAATAATAATAGTGCTGATCAGAGATATGGTAAGCCACCCGAGATATCTAAAGGCAAGTCTCTTTTACTCACCAGCCCTGAAATCCCGACTTGCAAAAACCCGAAACGAGCATAGCGTATACATGAGCTTCGTAGTTTCAGCTCCTGGGAAACCCAAGCAGATATGACCCTCGGTCCCATTATCGCAAAAACTCGACTTGTGAAACCCCTAAGGAGCTTAGAGGGTATATGATTTCGAGTTTTGACCGAATCAAGGGCATGAACCCCATTCATACATCACCAAATCTTGTTATGCAAAAGTCCCTGTGAGGGTGAAACTCCGGCGCCTTGGTGTGAATAGGATTTGGGTTTCGGGGTTTGAAGATTTGAAAGATTTGACTCTCTTGCATTTCTAACTCCCGGTTCCCAAAGTCCCAAAATGCAAAGGCTTTGGCTTAGCTCGGGTCACACCGATGGACACATGGAGTAGTCCCACGCTTTGGTGCGGAGTTTGCATAAGATGGATCTTCAAACGAAAAGAACGCAAGGAATTGGTGTGGTGAAGGTCCTGATTGTGGTGGACTCCAGCTTACGCTTAGAACCAGAGGAATTGTGAATCATTCCTCAAGAAGAGGGAGAAAGCCGGAAAAATCTTAGTTCCTCAGGGTGTCGCCAAACCGGTATCGAGCATGGTTACAAATAAATGCCCGCTTAGCTCATGGAACGGGTTGGCGCAGAGGACTCCATTCATAGTGTGTCATGGTGTTAACCCTCTATCTTAACCCCTTAATCAAAAGTCAAAGTTAAGAATGAAAACTCTATTATGTATGCATGAAAATGAATATTGCACGGCTATGTATATATATAAATAAATATTGACTAACAAGCATTGTTTTTCTTTAGTAATAATAAGCGGGATCTATCATCCGCTGGAAATTTCAACGTATAGAATGGTGACTCACCATGAAGTGGGGAGGGATCCCCTGGCCAATAGAGACGAAGAGTCCGACAAAAGGATGCTGTAGGGACCCCTCCTGTATCTAGCCGGTGACTATTAGGGAGCCCTTGGCATGGTTGAATTACGTGAGTCACAAGGTTGGATGACAATGAAGGATGATAAAAGAGCAAGAGAAGCTAACGGAAATTAATGCAGTTTTACCGCAGAGCTTATCCGACATACAAAGGTAATTACAATATGAACCCGACAATACAAACGCTGCCATGTTAGTATGGCCATAATCAGAGGAGCACCTCGGTGAAAGGTCCACCCCGTAGATAAGGGACAAGCCCTGACGATTCTTCCGAAAGGAAGTCAGGACTCTGAGGATCTTCTACAGTATAACTAGTTCTCATTCCCGAAGAAAAAAAAAAAAAAACTTCTAAAGTCATAATCTCGAAGATTCAAGAAGGCCAAACCACCCTCCTTCGACGGTGAAATAATAAAGAATGGAGAGGAAGCGGAGGCCCTGGTTCTTGGACTAAAGAAGTATTTCGAGTCCATGACTTCTCAAAAACTTAGCTCGAAAGTAGTCACCTTCAACTTGAATGGAAAGGCTTCCATTTGCGTGGGAAGACCTTAAGAATGTAAAGGGATTCATGAAGAAGACCCATCTTGGGAACGGTTTGAAAAATACTTCTTCCGGAAGTATGTGTCGGAAAAATATTTCAAGGAAAAGACTAAAGAATTTTATGAACTTAAGTCAAGTAAATCACCATAGAGTGAATATAGATTCCCGAAGTTGCTAAGGTATACCTTACATAAAAAGAAGAAAAGGAAAAGGTGCAACGATCTAATGCTGGACTACCTAAGGACTCATCGTAATACGTGATTGAATTTGATCAACCAAAAAGACCCTAGAAGATACTTATCCGAAGCAAGTAGATATTGTTATGAACAACTTGGGCATCGACCAGACCTCACGGCAACAAGTTTATAGTTCGGGATTCAGAAAAAAGGGGTTTAAATCCCCAATATTTAAGGACTATAAAAAGAACTCAAGGATGAGCTTCCCAAATCGAAGTGTACACCAACAGAACTCTCCCTCCTTGGGTGGAAATAAAACTTTCCGGATCCGCTTCCCAAGAAGACTCCATAACCCAAAAGAGAGAACCTTTGAAATGTTGGGGTTGTGGAGAAGAACATCTACCGAGGGACTGCCCGCACTAACAACAAAAACTTAATCAAGAATTTACAATGTTCAAGAAGCTACTACCATCAATGATGAGGCCAGGAGTGTGCCAAAAATTCATTCATCCTTGGATAATAACCAAACCGAACACCAAGCTTCAGTAGTGGAAACAAAATGTATGATTTCCAACCATCTAGTGTCTATTCCCATTGACCCTGGTTCAAATTTGAGTTATATAGCCCTATCATGGATGTCGTAAAATACAACCACATAAAAATGCTAAGCCATATCGGGTACAGTTAGCCAATCGCACCAAAAGAAGGGTAGCAGAGGTCAAACTTCACCTGCCAATTCATCATGGGCAAATTCCCACCTAAGCAACCCTTAACATATTACCTGGATCGTATGATCCGCTGATTGGTATGGACTGTCTAGCCCCCATAAAGCCAAGATGGACTATTACCATAAAACCTTGAAATGTATGAAGAAGGAAGGAGGATAACCCTTCAAGGATCCAAACCCCGGTGAGACAAATATCATCTCTTCAAATGAGAAAGTATTGCGTAAAAGGATGTCCACTATAATGCAATACAGGAGTTGAAAACAATTGAAGGTGATGAACCAAGCCCTCAAGACCACCCCACACTACGGTAGAATACATAGATGTATTCCGGGAAGAGGTACCCCGTCTACCGTAAGGGACATTGACTTCCTCGACAGAACTTTTGCATCTGGATCGTGCTAGTGTCTAGGACACCCTACGAGATGAGCACACCCGAAAGCTAGTGGAGCTTAAATTACAACTAAAATAAATGATCGACAAAGGCTATATCCCTCGCCCATTGTGTTCTTACCCGAGTAACTAGTCCCGCTTTGTGAAAAAGAATGACTGCATTCTCCGACCGCATAGATTATAGACAACTCCAATAAGGTAACCATAAAGAACAAGTACCCCCTACCCAGAATCGGACGACTTGTTCGATCAATTGGGAGGTATTCTATCTTCTCAAGATTGACTTGAGATCGTGATACCATCAAGTCCTGAATCAAGGGCTAAGACATCCACAAACCGCCACTTTCGACGAGATATGGTCATTTCATGAGTTTGTGGTAGTACCATCCGGATTGACCAATGCCCGCCACTTTTATGTGCTTGATGAACAATGCCCATCAAATTTCTAGACAAATTGCGTTGGTTTTCTATTGACGCATTATATATTAATTTAATCCAAGAATAGAGAAGAACATTAGGAACACCTTAGGTTTGTGCTTCAAGTGCTAGCAGAACATCAACTCTATGCCAAATTCTAGTGCGTGACTTTTTCTCAAAGGCAACCGCATTACTTGGGCTTAAGTGGGTCCTATCTCAAAGAAGGGATAGTAGTAGACCCGATAATATCGTCTATCATGGAATGGTCACCCTTAAAGGACGCTTCGGACATTTTCCGATCCTTTATGGGCTTGGTAGGATACTATAGGAGATTTATAAAAAGGATTCTCCAAGATTGGATGTCCAATCACTACCCTCTAGAAGAAGGGGACAAAATTCATGTGGACACAAAAATGTGAAGAAAGATTTCAAACCCTCAAACATCTATTGACCCACACACACGTGTTGAAGATCACTGATCCCAAAAAATGACTTCCTCATGTGCACTGATGCCTATAAGGAAGGGCTCGGAGGAGTCCCATGCAAGGAGGGAGTGTGGTCCGCCATGAATCCCAAAACCGAATGAGCAACGGTCGTTCATGAATCCATCATCTAGAGCTGGCCGCCATAGTGCAGCACGCTTTAAAATGTGGAGGCATTACCTCCGGAGAAGAAAATTTTTACTTATGACAAACCACCGCGGATTGGCGACATCCGGCTTGACCAACCAAAGCTCAATGCCGCATTGCTAGGTGGATGTCCCTCCTCAACGAAATGACTAAAACCAAACATATTTGGCGAAAGGGAAAATAGGGTGTCAGCCCTTTAGCGTAAGGCATGAAACACCCACCCGGGTAAAATGGGTAAGCACCTCGCGACAGATGTCGGGCGAAAGCAGTCAAACGGTCAATAAGAGATGTATTAATATTCTTCCGCATCGCGGACTCCAGTACCTGCAGTAAGAAACCACAGGGATCAAGTATGGAGGCTACCAGATGATGGAAGGAGGTCTACTCCCTTACGTAAACGATTGTATATCCCAGATTGTGATGACTTGAAGAGGTTCATAATGGATGAACTTCACAAAGACCCTATAATCGCCATCCAGATACCAAGATGATCACAAAAATGCACTCAGGGAAACAATTTCGCTAACTGACCTAAAAAAGACATAGCCGTAAAGTACTTAGCCAAATGCATAGAATGCCAACAGTAAAATGAACAATCGACACCCAGGATTATTACAACCTCACCAATCCTGTATCGGAAATGGGAAACCATATCCATGATTTCATCAATCGGATTACCAACCTCACTCAAACAACTTATCACCATCATATAGTCGCGGATAAACGTCTTCGAGAAAGTCCCACTCCATTTTATCCCCGTAGTTCAACTTGTAAGGCAATAGACATCGCCAACGTGATTCATGAAGGAGATATTTAGATCGCATGGTATGTCGAAGAGATTGTGGGTCCCATTGCAGACACAAAATTTACTTCCAACTTTTGGAACTCACCTGATGGATGGTTTGGAGACCAAGTTACTATTTCTTGGTATAACCTATCACCCTCAAACTGATGGACAGACGGAAAGGGTGAATCAAATATTAGAATACATGCTCAGGATGTACGTAATGCATCAACCCAAAAGGTGGAAGAATTACCCGCCACTAGTGGAATTCGCCTACAATAACGCTACCAAGAATCCCTGAAGATGAAACCTTTCGAAGTCCTCTATGGTAAACCATGCAACACTCCAGTTAGTTGTAACCCCGTAAATAGATTTACCACTGGACCCGACATGTTGAAAGAAATGGAACAACAAGTGACTCAGGATAAAACAAAATCTAAAGGTCGCTTAGAACCGACAGAAAAGCTACGCCGACAGAAGGAGAATTCCAAGAGAGTTCTAGGTATGGGAGACCACGCATATCTCAGAGTTAGGGCCAGGAAGAGTCTCTAAGGATGGGAGATTGTGCCAAGTTGGCACCCCGTGACATTGTGGACCTTTTGAAGTTCTAAATAGAGTGGGACCTATAACCTATAGGCTACCACTCTCCCACGAAAACGTCAATAATGTTTCCATGTTTCATTATTGAAGAAATATGTACATGATTCTAATAATATAATTGATTGTCCGTGATCCGTGGAACCTGAGGGAGAATTCCTACCGTAACCTCAATGCATAATAGATAAAAAGGAAACCCCACTCAGGAACCTAACCATCGCGACGTCAAGGTGCAGTGGAAGCATTTTGGCCCGATGAGGCTACATGAAATGGAAGATGCCATGAAACAAGCATATCTGATTTTATTTACCCCTATACATACACACCATATTGATAGATAGAACATCGAGATCGATGTTCATTTAAGGGAGAGGGAATTGTAAATTCATGTTTCCACCGTAGTAAAAAATAACTATAATCGGGCCAAGAACTATTGGCAAACTCAAAGATTGTGAATGTTTGATTTAACAAACCTTGGTATAAAAGGTCCGAGGAATGTAAAATGATGTATGAATATATGTTGCATAACTGCCGAGGGTAATGTGCTGAAAAAGAGACCACGCTTTTATGAGAAGAGGTGGTGAAGGGGACCTGGAGTGGTTACAGGTTAACTTCCATCGAACCGTCCGTAAAAAATCGGGTTTGTGTTAGCGCTCGGGAAAACCAAATCTCTCTCTCAAACCCCAAAATGAATTAATTCCTGTCAGGATGGTAGGTGGGAGGCTCCTCAAGAGTAAATGAAGGGATGGGGTGAACCACCCATTTGTAAGCTCGTGACCACCACCGGACATAATTTCCGTGCCACACAACCCTCAGGAGGAAAAGAAGTGCGGAAGGGTGGGGAAGTAGATGCGGAGACAAACACATACCATTGCTGATCACTTACAGGAGAACCAGAAGAACTCCGAAAATACAGCGAGTCATGAGAAAGAAGAAGGAGAGTAACCTTCATCCTGACTCCGGACGAAATGGAAGCTAAGAGACCTAGTCTCAATAGCATCGTGGTCTCAGTTCGGGTGTGGCTAGTGGTAAATACATTTGGAATCGCTACGCCTACAGTTGGGTGAAAACGAACACCCCTCTCAGCAGCTGCATTACACCTCAAAAGTTTTACAAGTGTTATGTCTTGCATTTTAAATTGAATATTCCCAATCGCATGCCTGTCAGGTAAATAATTCATAAATGGTTTTGGGTATATAAATGCTTCTGTCTGCCTTTTGATCGAAATGGTGGATGCACCGATACTTCAGGCTGACCATATTCCGGGTTTATATATATATATATATATACCTAACAAGTTCAGATTTCGGAAAACCGTCCTGGAGAATCGTCCCCCGACTTAACTCCACGGATGCCTTGGTTGATTTCAAAGGCAATCTCCTTCAAAGTCTCACACCCTACGAGATGAGTGAGTCCCTGCAAGGACGTACATTTTAGTAAACCCCGCTGAGTTTCTTCCCCTGGCCAATCGAAAAGCGAAATTCCAGTTGTGGATACCTCCCGCATTCCGGAAGCCGACTGGACACCAAGGGTCGGCTTTCATTGTAGTCGCATCGCCAACTGACTCTGTGAGACCCTCAAACCTATCTCATATATATATATATATATATATATATATATATATATATATCGTACGCTTTTAGAGTTCGGCTCTTGGGAAACTCCGTGATGGTGACCTCTTGCCAATTTATTAATCTCGAATCCCGACTCGGGCTAAAACCCCAAAGCAGTTTAGTGGATATATGAGCTCTGAGTTTCCTCTAATATCCTGACGCGGTGACCTCCGTCATGATATCGCGGAAATCCCACATGAAACCCCAAAATGATAATAGCTGGAGGAGATATGGTGTTTTGGTGTTTCCGCACCAGATATCTAGCAGTAAGTCCTTCTTGTACCCTCGCCAAATTCCGAACTCAATTTCATAAACCTCAAATAGTGTAGCGCGGATTAGAGTCTTGATGTTTCGACACCCTGGATACCTAAGGGTAAGATCTCTTATAATCGCCACCAAACTCAATTTGTGAAACCTCAAAATGATAATAGCATGGATGAGACATGGATGTTTCGGTGTTTCAAAAATCTCGTATTCAAAGGCGCCCTTTGTAACAAATTCCAACTCAAATTTGAAAACCCTAGAATAGTGTAGCGGATTAGAGTCTTGATGTTTTGGTGTTTCGGTGTTTTGGTACCCAAGATACCTAAGGGTAAGATCTCTTATAATCAAGCAAAATTCCAAACTCAATTTTGTCCCTAAAATGATAATAGTGCTAAGGAGATATGGTGTTTCGGGTGTTTCGCGACCGGATATCTAAAGGCAAGTTCTTTGTAATCACAAATTCAAACCCGACTCTGGCGTAAAACCCCGTAATAGTGTGTGAAGGATTAGAGTCTTGATGCTTCGTTTCACACCTAGATACCTAAGGCAAGATCTCCTTTGTAATCGCCAAATTCCGGAACTCCGGGACTCAAGTAAACCCTCAAATGATAATAATGCTAGAGAGATATGGTGTTTCGTACTTCACACCCTCGATATCTAAATGCAAGTCTCTTTGTACTCGCTTAGTCCCCAACTCCGACTCTGTGAAACACCCAAATGATAATAGCCAATGAGATATGGTATTTCAAAGAGCCGCAATCTCGGTATCTAAAGGCAAGTCTCTTTGTACCGCCAACCCGGAATCAATTTCGGCGGTCCTCAAACGAAGCTTAGCGCATATATATATATATATATGCGTATATATATGAACTGGAGCCGCCTCGAAACCCAGATGCGAAGACCTCTTGTCCCTCACACATCGTAATCCCGACTCTAAGTAAAACCTCGGCGAGCTTAGAGGGTATATGAGCCTGGATTTTGGCTCCCGCTGTGAACTGGCGGTAATGCTGAACCCTCATTTTCATACATCGCAAAATCCTGCGACGCTAAGTCCGGTGGTGAAATCCCTGCTGCTTGGTGGAATGTAGGGATTTCGGCTCTTGCCTTGAAGAGTTGAAGAAAATGGATTCCTGCACAACTCCCACTCAAGTCGCTAAATGTGAAAGGTGCCTCTTGGCTTATCCCAAGGTCACAACCGATGGACACATGGGAGTAAATCCCACGCTTTGCGCGGGAGTTGTACAAGATGGATCTTCAACAAAATAACCAATGAATTGGTGTGGTGAAGGTACCGATTGGAAGACCTAGCCTACGCTAAAACCTCATAGGAATTCGGAAACTCTGTACCTCAAAGAAGAGGAGAAAAGCCAAAAATCTTAGTTCCCGAAGGTGTGTTACATGTGCCCTTCCTTCATTTCCGAATCCCACTCAATAATACCTAATGATTCATGAAAGGACCATGGATCTAAAGTTGTGGAAATGTAGGAATGCATAATATCTTGATGTTGTGAATGAGTCTGCTAAGTATCAGAAGAATCCCCAACAAGAGTGCCTGCAAACTCAAGTGTCTGATGAGCCCATCGATGCATTGTAGGGGATGGAGGAGGAGAATTCTCATCGTTAGAGTATGATCTTTGTGAAACCTCTTGATCAACTTTTCAAGTAGAAACAATTGGAGGAAAATCCTCTAAGCTGTACTATTTCACCTAGAGGAAGGGAAGATGGAGAGAGTATGAGCTAGAGAGCTTCCTCAAATTCACACCATGCTCAATGAAGAGCTCATGTATCTCAGGATCTAATAGTTGATATCCTTTGACACCATCGAGGTAAACAACAAAGATGTAGGGCTGACTCTGAGGTTCTAAGGCCTTGCACTTATCCAAAGGAATGTGTGCCCAAGATGGGGAGCCAAAAAATATGAAATGCCACACAACATGTTTCCTACCACATCAAGCTTCAAAGGTAGTGATACCCTTCAATCCCTTATGCAGAAATTTATTCTGAATGTGAGAAAAATGATTGATAGATTCTTCCCAATACTCAAGTGCAAGGGAGCGTGCGTGAATCATGCAACCAACCATCTCTTCACGAACCTATTTTTCCTCAAATATACTATCTCTACCGAGGTGTATGCGACAATATGTTGAAGATCTATCCATTCAAGAGTGAAAAATTGTTCAACGCAGTGGTTCACATATTATCCACCATTGTCTGTGCAGAGAATTTATCAAAAGATTCTCCTTTCCGCCAAAGAAAGTAGACCCATCTAAAAAAGTCACCAATAAAAGTGAGAAAGTAACAAGCCTTATTGAAAGACAAGGATGGAAATGGACCCGCCACATCATTATGAACCAGCTCAAGGACTTCTTTGAAGCCTCCCAAGCCTTCCCTTTGTCAAACTTATACTCGAGATGCTTTCCCAAGGCACAACCTGAACACACTCCATTTGAGAAACTGATCCGAGGAAGACCCGTGGCAATATCTTGAGTGTTGAGCTACTGAACATGTCAAATTCTAGAGATGTACAAACCATTCATGCCATAGTTTGCTCACATAATCAAATGGAAGAAGTGCATTGTCTTCAATATCCCCGATAGTGAACAAATATGGAGTGAACTCAACTTTTCTTCCATTCTAGGAAATATAATAGACAGAGAGAAGGTTGGCTGACAAATTAGGCACACATAGGACATCCTCAAAAGTACCAATGCAAACATCAACACACCCTTTTCTGATGACATCTACAGGAGAGTAATCCCCAATGAGAATGTAACCTAACAAAAGCCCCAACAAGGAAAATCAAGCTCGACAAAACCTTCGTGATAAGGATGCAACCCGCCAAAGAAATACACCGCTTAGAAGAATCTACTGTAGAAACAAGTGCAATTACTTTTGATTTTGGAAAAGAAGTAGAGGATTGTTGTGAAGAAGGCATATTAATGTTGTTCTTTTTAGAAGATGTTCCAACTCATTGATCTGCTTCTTATGACAAAAATGTTCCTCATGACCAACCTTATTTCAATAACTACATCGCTAGCCCCTATCCTTCGCTTAAGAATCCTCCTTCTCAAGAAGAGGAGTTAGAGTCCGCTTTTAGTGAGACACAGATGACTAAGCCCATATCGCAAGTAACTCTTAATTTTGCTCTCGTTGTGCTCTGGCCTTTCCATTCTCTACACTTTACAGCCAAAGCCCCAGGACATATTACCATGAACTATGTTAAGTTTCTGCTCACATTAACATTTATGAAAATGAAGCAAAATAAGGCATTGTATATGCAAATCCCATAGTCAACCTATGAGTGTGAAAGGTAGAAACAAATGCAACATATTCAAGTCCAAGTTTAGAGAGATTAGTTAAGACAAGTTATATGTCCTTTTTCTCTACATCACATGATTTACATTGGGATTTTAGGTCATTAAATTTTGTTACATAATCGATACACAAAAAGTCTTATGATCAAAGAAATCATTAGTTCACACAATTTTATATCCCCTAACTTCATCAATTGTCCATAGAGAGTTTTTAATTTTTCCTATGCATCATGTGGATTTGTACATCCATCAAGTTGAAACATTATATCAAGGAAAACTAGACTCTTAAGACAACCAAGAGCTTTTGTTTGTTCTATCATCTAGAGTACCTTTTCCTTAGCATCTATGGGTTCAATTAAATTTTGTTCGACATAAGGTATATATCCTTGTTGCATTAAGGAATTCCATGCATTTTGATGCCACGTGTTGTAGTTATATGGTGTTAGAAATGAAAATTTAAAGTTACCCATTTGTGAAGGAATATAGAGCATGCGTAGAAAGAGATGCTCAAGTACAATCACACCAATAGACGCCCCCAAAATCACTCAATCAAAGAGCCCCTCAAAGAAAAATGATTTGGCACTTTATATTTAGTGCGGTTACAATTTCACTAGCAAGAGAACATTGAGTGTACTTGACTTCATGCCTTTACAAATCCACAAAAATGAGTATGCAATGAAATTAGGATTTTGGAAAAATACCAAGTGAAATAAACAACACCACTATGAAGTACACGAAAAATCATGCACTTTCAAAAAAAGAACCACCTCGATCCAAGGTCGTATGCAAAATATATAAGCCTTTGAAGTTCTGAAAATGAGAACTACGCAGTGTCATCTGTGAGAATTTGCAAATTCTAGAAAATCTGTGTATCAAAACCAAGAACTGTTTGCACGAGTGCAGAGAGAACAAAAATTTAGCCTAAAACAAAAAAATAATCACTTGAGAAAACAAGGTCGGAATCCTGAGATATGGGCCTGCAAAGTTTGCCTTCAAAACCCAACCTACCAACAGAGAGAGGTTAGGAAATTCAAAATTCACTTTCTGCCAAATTTAGTGGATCTTCCACCAACTTAGAAAAATATCCAAATTTAGTGGAACTGTTAAAATAAGATAAACCGCCAGATTCAACAACTTTTTTGCCAAATTTAGAAAAACCTCCTGATTTAGCGGAATTAGGCGCGTAGGAGGCTGAACAGCTTCATGGTCGAAAAATTTGCTTCTTCGCACAGTTTTTCCCAAATTCGACGATGCATACTTGATCTTAGGGTTTTCAAGTCTTTTGAGTGTGATGGCATGGTTTAATTTGACCCAAAATGCTCTGAAATGGTGGTTCCTTGCTGGATCTAGCAACTAACCTCCAACTTCAAACCCTCATAGATTAGGCTTCTGGTGTCCAATTGGGACGAAACAAAAGGAAACTATGGCTATCTTAGCTGCTTTGAATTCAATGGTGAGCTTAGAATGTCTCCAGGAAGCTTTGAAAAAACCTACATCTGTCAAGTAAAAAAAGAAATCCCCTAGAAACTAGTGTTATCTCCACACTTTTTCTGATTCTCCAGATCATTCAAGGATGCAAGAGAAGAGCATACTCATGTGATTTGAAAAAAATTAGCTTTGTGTTTTCTCCACACTTTTTCTGACTCTCCATATCATCTGAGGATGCAAGAGAAGAGCATATTCAAGTGCTTTGAAAGAAAATAGCTCTACACCTAGATTTCTAAAAAGATTACTAACCCACAACTCACAATGGCTCTGATACCATGTGAGATTTGGATGAAAGGCCAACCAAGAAAGAAAATGAATGAAGGAAAGAAAATATATAAATTAGAAGTGAGCAAGAATAAACTATATTCTACTCAAGAGAATGCAAAGCATATAAATAAGATGATATCTTCATATGAGAGATATGGGTGAGTATATATAGGATTTACCACCCAAGAGACTAAAAACACAACCAATGTGGGATAAAGTGAAAAAGTGCCTAAGTAAACTTAACCTAG
>SNQJ01S0003674.1:155758-175741 GCA_010110895.2 Picea sitchensis | reverse complement strand
ATGAGCTTCTTTCCTTGTTGGAGAAGTTGCGCCTCTTAGTTTTTTGAAGGTTGTCACGAACCTGTGGCTGGAAGGGTTGGACCTTTTTAACTAGTTTGGCTACATGATATTTTTGTGTGTATAAGGAATCTTTCCACTTTGCTGCAATCTTGTTGACTTGATTTTGTTGGATAGAAGGTGCTTGGGCCAAGGATGTAGTGGTTACAGTATCCTTCTGTTCATCTTTTGAACAGATTGTGAAGAAGCTAAATTTTGTAGTATGAGATACTACCTTGCGACACTGTTTAGGTGGGACATTAGTCAGAACCATCTCTGGTATCCTGTAGAGATGAACCCCCATAGTAACAATGACACTATAGGGTCGAGACTCATAGATAGCATGGCACTTCCACATATATGGCTGGCCTAAGAGAACATCACAGACATACATCAGGGAAAAATCACATAATACCTCGTCCTTGAAGGGCTGGATGTCGTATGACAATCGACACTACTGGCTGACACAAAGATCTTGACCCTCGAGAAGCCACCCAATGTTGTATGGTCATGGGTGTGGTGTTGTTGGAAAATCCAACTGCTTGACAACCTCTGCTAAGATGATGTTCTTTTGGCTTCTGCTATCAACAATAAAATGTAGTGGGGTCCCCTTCACCGACATCTATGAATGGAAGAGTCGCTCCCCCTCCTTAAGATCCTCTTTTGGTTGGATTGTTGTAGTTTCAACAGTAGCAATGGGTTCTGCATCAATGATCTATCTCCTTTTATTATTTTCTGAATCAGGGTCCAAGTCGAGGTTTGACTCTTTGTCTTTGAGCTTGGCCACCAATGACTGTATTGAGCGACATTCATCAGTGTTGTGCCAAGGGCTGTTGTGAAACTCACACCACTTTTCGGTGTCTTTATTAGACTTCTTGTTACCCTTATTTGCTTGCATATGGGATTGGCTCTCTTGAGGTTGGACTTCCTTTCTCTGTCCATGCTTCTCCCACTTACTCTGCTGGTTGAATTTCTGCTCAATTTTGATTGCATATCGATAAGCAAATCCCAGTGAAGAGATGTCCAAGAAATCCATCTCTGTTTGGATGTACCTGTGTAGACCACTGTGATACTTCAAAACCAAGTTTCTCTCAAAGTCTTTGATACCCAGCTTTGAGAGAAAGGTATGAAAGATGTTGGTGTACTCTGGCACTGTCTGGGCTCTTTTCTGACGTAGAGTTGTCCATCTCATGTATTGGTCATCATAGTTTCCGAGAGGGTATAACTCCTCCTTTATGACATCTACGAAGGCTTCCCAAGTGGGTTCTCTCCCAAAAAGTGTAGATTCATTCGTAGTGTACCTCTCCCAGTAACCTTCCCACCAAGCTCTGACATGGGGAAGGGATTTAAGGAGCACGAAGGTGATCTTTTCACAGTTGGAAATTTTTTGGACAGAGTAATAACCTTCTAGCAGATTGAACCATTTTTCTAGAGCATCTTCATCTATCTAGCCTTCAAATAAGGGGATATCAAAATTGACTTGTACCTTGAAGGGTGTCGCACTTGCAAAATGGTTTCTTGTTGAAGATGCCTCAGTTTTTGCTATCGGTAGTCTTCTAAGGATCTGAGCGAAGTTGTCCATCATCTCGTTACTTTGTCGCACAAGGGCTTCCTCGAGCAACATCTTGAAAGGATCTCCTGCTCTGTCATCTCTCTTTTCTTTCGCCATGGGAGGTCACTTGGGCTATCAAGTGTGGTTGTCCTCAACCAAAACTATCTCAAGACCCAAATCTCTATACCCTGACCTCATCGGGGACCTGCTCTAAGAAATGACAAAGAACAGACTGCTCTGATACCACTGATCTAGATTATTTTGAGAACGACATGAAGACAGAAATATAACTGAGATATAACAATGAAATACACAAAAATATGGAAGAGAGCACAAAAATATAGTGAAACCCAAATTCTATTGCTAAATAAGATAGAAAAACACCGTAGAACACAAACTGGAAAATGGGGTAGCTTATCTCTGAAAAGAAAGAGATGTTGGCTACGCTTCCTTCACAAGAAGATTTACATCACACTCCATTGCATGCTTAAAGGGCCTTCTTCACCTCAATTATATAGGAGAGAGTGAGAGGAGAACAATTCACATGATGCATGTGGGATAAATTGGACTAAGTTTATAAAATTCCATAGTCATGTAAAATACTAGTACTTCCCGAGCGGTCACCCATCCCAGTACTACTCTAGACCGAGCATGCTTAACTGTGGATTTCTAATGGGATCTGATGCATTAACGCTATGTTGTAGGCATGTACATAAAACCATTACATGATGTTTGTAATTAACAAATGAAGATGAAATTATATTCCATTCCCCATCAAAAGGGTGAATGTCATGGTTTATCAAAACCAAAGGCTCAAAATGGTGATTCAATGGAAAAGGTGGATGGCCACTGAGATCCATTTGGATCGCCCACCGTGGCACAAATTGCAGGTTAACGATTACCTAGTTTGAGAAGACCCATGATGTCACGAGGGAAGACTGCGACAGTCGCTCACGATGATTGTAAGGGGCGCGCAATAAGGCAAGGGCCTTATTCCTTAGAGGCCCTTAGTATCCCACAATATCACCTAATGGAGTATTGACTCCAGGGGTTTTTGATGTCTACCAAGTCAGTCAAGAGGCAAGTGACATCCTTGGAGCATGTAGTGCATCCTGAAGGGCACGTGGTGCAAGAAAAATGGAAAGAGGCGAGTGGCACCCTTGGAGCACGTAGTGCGTCTTGAAGGGCACATCGTGCAATATAAATGAAATAAGGCGAGTGACACCCTCGGAGCACATAGTGCGTCCTAAAGGTCATGTCGCACAAGGGAAATAGAATGAGGCGAGTGGCACCCTTGGAGAACCTAGTGCATCCTGAACGACACGTTGCATTGTTAAATAATAAGTGAACAAACCTACATGGCCTTAGAACGAATAATGTGATAAGAAATATTTAAAAACAATTTCCCTAATAAAATGTCGCCTAGCCTAGGAAAATAAAATATAGGTCTAAGTGATACTTGTGGTCAAAAAATAAAAAAATAATACTAATAATCATCATTAAACATGTGATGAGAGAGGGATAAGCCATTCAATTAATTTATAAAAATCAAATTACTTTGGGGGATTACATTTTTAACAAAAAGGGAAATAATTGTTTTGTTACTTACGTTAATTAAAAATTTATTATTTAAAAAGAAAAAGGGGAAAAAGGTAATTTCCTACACTTGCTAATTTGAGTTTTAGATAAAAAGGGAAAGAGGGAAATTTAAAAGGATTAGGAAACTAAGGGAAACAGGGGGAAACATAAAGAGAAAGGGAAACTTAAGGAAAAAGCAGAATGACTAACTTAGTAAGGAATCTTGCCTTTAAGAGCTTTCTAAATTGAACTCAACTAGTAAATTAGTAAGGGGGTAAGTCATTAAAATGTGTAAGGGAATATGGGGACACCTCGGAGAGATTATAGGAATGCTTTTAGGAGGGTGAGAGAAATAGGAGTAATTAAATAATTTATGAAATTATTTTTTGGTGCAATGAAGGGGATGGGTGACACATGTACGGGGTGCAATTGTGTAAAGAAAGTGTTTGAATTAGCATTTTAATCGAGAACTTAAATTGCCCATAGCCTTAAGCTCGCTTCTTGACTTGATTCCATTGGAATTCAATCCGTAAATGTTGTGACTATCCTATTGGTTTTATTGATTTAATGTGAAGAGTTGTGCTTTACTTTGTTCTCATCCCTAGATCATCAGTCCACTCCTGAGCAGTTGGCCAGGAGCTGGATTGATGGTCGTCACTTCATTATTAATAGACCTATAGATCCTAATGCCTTTCTTTTTTGCGTGTGGATGATGAGCGAAGGATGTGTTTGCCCAGTCGACTACCCCTGTTGATTGTTCTTGGTTGATTGATGGTCATTGTGCCTTCTTGTGTTGATTAATTCTGCCATTGTTATCATTCCTATCCACGAACCGTTGAATACCCTCTGCGTTTTACCTTTTTACAGAAAACATTTTACCATTTACTTGACCACAAATTACCATTTTATAGTCAGTGATTTACCCTCTTATTGGACTGCGACCTCGCCAAGATTTGAATGCAAACTTACCTTTCTGATTGAAATTTGATTCCATTGTGATAGTGATACCGATTATTATTTTGTCTTTACTTGCGTTATCAGTTGAGTATATTTATCTGGATTTTATTTTTGGAAGAGCTTTCAGTCTTCTCATGACAACGCGATCAACAAACCCTTAAATGGTTTTCATTGTACTCAACTAACATATAATAAGTATACCCATATCGATAGAAATTTTAGCATTCTAATACTATGCTCAACACCTTTCCAGACTGCGTTTTAATCCTATGTGCAGTCAACATAGTCAACGTATGTTTAAGCAACCTGTAACTCGTCATGTTGTCTACGTTTTCATTTTCTTGAACCCGAATGCCAGCAAATCCATGTAGATACACCTGTGTTTTAACTTTCAGTTAATATTGGATTTATGCCTCCAGTGATAGCATTTTTACTGCCTGCGTTTTAACTTCATTTCCATTTAATTACCCGATTCCATTTTGTTTTTATCTGTCTGTGTTTTAAATTGCAATCAGTTTAACCTCCAATTCCGATTTCATTTTATATGCCTGCGTTTTTGTTTATTAAATGGCATCCCATTTTATTTCTATCACAATATGTGGAGAATTTATGAAGATGTCATCGTAATGTAAATACATTCATTTGCCTTGTATTTTTACAACGATTTTGGTAGTGGCTTTATTTGTGTATTGGGCGACATATTTTCACTTGTTTTAGACTACGATTCACCATTCACGGACTGCAAGATATTACATCTATTAACCAACATTTCTGTAATTACAGAGTCCTAGTGTTTGGAAATATTTTATTTGCGTTGATATTAAATGATGTGTCTGCGTTTTCCATTTATTAACCAATGATTTTGGTAATTACACAGTCCCAGCGTTGGAATATTTTATCTGCGTTGTCCTTAAATGTTGTGTCTGCATTTTTAGGTTATGTATGCGTTTCCATTTTAATTGTATGTCTGTGATTACGGATGGACTGATTTCTATGATGCTTTTCCTTTCTTTTAGGTGTTGTGTCATTTTCGACATAAATCCAGCTATACCAATTTTAGTGTAGTTTTACCAAATTTACAACTCCTGGTCCATTATTGATATATACTTTCCATATTAATTTAGGAACAGGTGATTTTTTTAAATGTAATCT
Organism: Picea sitchensis; assembly: GCA_010110895.2. NCBI lineage: Eukaryota > Viridiplantae > Streptophyta > Pinopsida > Pinales > Pinaceae > Picea > Picea sitchensis. Next base: position 170,466 of record SNQJ01S0003674.1, on the reverse strand, counting down.
CTTTTCTGAGTTAATTTGTAAAATTTATGAATTTAAAACTAAATACCTGAGTTTTGTTACAAGGCTTATTATACTACATGGAATAACATTGAATGGAATTTATTTATAAACAACAAATAGCATTAAAATTGCATTGAATAACATCGAAATGACATTGATTTATAGACAACAAAGTCACATTAAGATAACATTGAATAGAATTGAAGGAGCATTAAATATAGACATTGTTCTCTATAAGGAACAACACTATATTTTTAAACGATAATGTATTTATTGTACATCATTACTGCTAAATTCATTATTAACTCTTGGTGTATAGACAACTAATGTATACAGAATTAATTTAGATGGAAATGATAATTTGTGTACAACCATGATTTGTCGAGTGCGGGGATGCTGTGTATAACTAGCCAATTTAATATGTAATGACAATGTCTCTATATTTAATGTGATACCGTAATATCAATATTTAGTTTATATAGATAGCAATTGTATTATGGTTTCAGTTTAAACGATAACACATTTCCTCCTTAGGAAAATGCCTATCTGATAACAGAATTGGAATTTAGTACAGGGAACCAATTATTGGGAAATAATTAATTTAATGTGTGAAGATTGATTTTTGTTGCGCAAGAAATTTATTGTGTTTTATGAATGTCATAGTCATCTTGTTGACTTGTCTAGGGGGTGCTAGGTTTAGTCGTCAGGGGTTAGATAGTTAACTTGATATTCTTGCACGTCATTTGGGGCTTGTGTTGAGGGTCCAGTTATGTTGTTACGCCATGGTTTTTGTCGTGCCTATCATCTGGCGATTACATGATTTATGATGAGGGGATCATTGCATGCCCTAATGGATAGAGGCAAATGATAACTTGGCCAGAATCTGTGCTACCTCCAATGGATAGAGTAAAATGATAACTTTGCCAGAATCTGCCACTATTGTGGGCATTGGTTCGTTGTTGTGGTTGTGGTACTTGGGTTGTATCGCCTTCATGTGTTGGTTTTGCACACATAGAGGTTCTAGCTAATATCAATTATAATTTAATTGTGTTGGGATGGTGGATGCTGTCCTTTAGCTTCTGTGGGTATTTGCCGTTTTGTCGGGTGGGTAGTCGTTTCTAGATTTGATCTACGCATGTTTATCCCCATTGCTCATTGTGCTAGTGCGTTGATTCATTGTTTTATGTTGCCTGATTGGCGCGGTAAGGTTCGTCATCAGGTTGTGTGGTTCCAGCATCGTCGTTAGCTTTTCCTGTTTTTCACTTTATACTTCGCTTGTAGTCATAACGATTTGGGGATACCATGGTATCAGAGCAGGCTGGAACCCATGACTTGGGAACACCACGGCTTTCCGTTGATTGGATATTTGATTATAATGTTGATAATTAAGTTGACTTGTATTTGTGCAGGTAATCATGGTTAGAGTGGGATGTTGTGGGAGGAAGACGACGGTGCTAGAGGAGGTGCAATGCCCTCCAGTAGAATCCACACCTAAGGGGTCTAACCCCCATGGAGACGAACACATTGTCAGGCAGAAGAAGATAGTGTTGGGTGATGTGGTTGAGATGATGAGGTATTTTCAGTGGATGTCTGAGGCACTGATCAGTTGTTTGGACAGAGATGATGGGCATCGACACTCTGAGGGGTCTGGCACTGCACTCTGGTTGGTACCAATAGAATTCACCGCAAACTCAGAGAAGGTCAAATTTTCTGTTCTGGTGCCCTGGGGACCATTGCAGGCCGAGGCATGGTTGGAGAATATGGCGATGTGTTTTCACTTGTGACTATACTCCAACATGAAGGTCTGCATGATAGTCTTCAGCTAAAGGTTACCTTATGATGGAAGACACTCCTGTCGTATTTGAACATGGCCATTGAAGAAGTGTCATGGGGAACTATTTGAGGAACGGTTTCTGAGAGAGTACCTTCAGAGGAATTCATTGAGGTCATCTCAATGAGTTCAACACCTTACGATATGGACTGCAATGGGTGCTCTCGAGTACGAGGCCCGTTTTATGGAGTTGCTTTGATATGCTCCGGTACTTAATGCTGGTGAAACTTAAGGTCAACAGGTTATTTTTCAAACTTAATGTCATCATACGTGAAAATGTTAGTATTCTAATGCCTCAACCTCGCATGATGTCATCTAGGAAGGTCTCATAGTAGTAGAGGAGGAGCTTATTAGTTGGGGTTAGCAGGACTCCAACGAGACCAGCAGGGAAGGTATCATCTAGTGCGTCGCAACATCAGACACCAGTAAGACATATGCCAAGATATCATGGATTCCAGAGATCCACTCTACACCTCGACAACCAACGCCTCAGCAGTGTCGACCATAGCAACAACAATTTAGGGCCTATTCAAAAGAACAGACCAGGATTCCAGGCCAGTGGGGCATCAACCAACTTCTACTTTGGGTAACAGGAGTATTGGATTGAAGAGGTGTTGGACTTATGGGGAGCCACCATACCAGCACGATTTCCCAGTGGAGAGGACTAGAGCATCTGATCAGCTAGACCCACTACCATGGGAGATTTGGGCAAGGCCCATCGGATCTTTTCATGTAGTGATGAATAACCACTAGTAAGAGCACCAGTCGGCTATGCTTGAGACGTTAGATACCATCGCTGACCAAAACCTTAGTATTTTGATAGATCACGGTGCTACTTGAGAGTTTCATTTCTGGTGTAGCACTTAAATGGATTAAGGCTAGGGCAGTCGAATAGGATGATTTTGTCTTTATAGAGATGGCTTCCAGGGAGCCAAACATAAGGTTGGAGGGAAGGTTACGGGTTGTCCCCTTAACCTAGGAGATTTTTACCAAGGCCAACCTATACGTCACGTTCTTAAAATCTTATGACGACATGATCGAGCATGGACTGGTTGGACTCAGCATGAGTATGCATAATTCAACCGTGAAGACGGCAAACAATTGAGCTTGGTTGATGATGAGGGATAGAGACGCATGATTGTACATTGGAACCAAGGATTTTCCTTGAGGTTTATCTCCTTCCTTGTAGTTATGGAAGAGCATGAGCAAGGGATGTAAGATTTATGTGATCCATAAACTAGAAGGGAGTAGCAAAAGGTAGAACACTCTGCAGGAGAGAGTTTGTGGACATCTTCCCGAAAGCACTGGATGCCACCTAGAGGAACTGGGAGCTTTACCATAGACCTTAAACCGGGGACTAAACCGAGAAAAGAACATGTTATCGGATACCGCACCTGTGAAAGTTGCCAGGAGTTGAGAAATGCAACCTAAGGAGTTGTCGGACCTGACCTATAATGCCCCGAAAGTGTGTCACCGGGTGTTCCCTGCTATTTTCATACTAAAGAAGGATGTATCGTGGAGACTCGCATTGACTACCATCAATTGAACAAGGAAACGCTCAAGAATCAATATATCTACTGCCGAGGATTGATGATCTGTTTGATCGGATGAAGGGTGTGATGGTGTTCTCTAAGATTGACTTGCGATATGGATACCACCAGTTAATGATTAAGGAGGATGACTTCCCTAAGATAAGACTCCCTTTAAGATGAGGTTTGGACATTATGAGTTTATTGTTTTATCAAGCTTGATTCCATTAAATTCTGTAGTACTTATGATTTTGATGAACGGGGTAAATTCCACGAGTACTTGGACAAATTCATCCAAGTAATCATTGGTGATATTTTGATTTAATCTCTGATGATGGAGGAGTTACGATGAGCACTCTGCGCTTTGGTACTACAGCGGTTCCGTGGAGAGCACAAATTGTATGGGAAGTTGTCCAAATGTTTGTTTTCTCAATTGAAGATTCACTACTTCTATGGCATGTCATCTCCAACGAGGGTATTGTCATGGATCCAACAAAGGTTGAGGATATGGAAACGGCCCCATCACCTAATGTCCTATAAGTGTGTAGCTTCATGGGTTTAGAAGGATACCATCGACGATTCATCGAGGGATTCTTTCGAATATAGAAAAACTGATCATGAAATTGTATAAGAAGAACAAGAAGTTTGTTTGGACCGAAATGGAACTTCATTTTGAGGCTCAAGGAGATGCTTGACAATGACACCAATACTAAAGGTCCCCCGACATGGATGTGTGGAATTCTTTATATGCATTTGTGCATCCAAGGAAGGTTTAGGGCGAGTCTTGATGCAAGATTGAGTGATCACTTACATCTCAAGGAAGTTTAGAAGGCATGAGGAGAACTATGCATGATTTGGATTTGTTAGAAATTGTATATGCCTTGAAGGTTTGGAGACACTACCTTGTTGGATGAAAATTTGAACTAAAAATGGACCACTGTGGACTACAACACATCTTTACGCAAAACGATCTGAATGCGTGACAACGACGTTGGTCAGAATTTATTAGTGAGTACAACTTCGAGATTACTTACATAAAAGGAACAGTGAACCAAGTGGTAGATGCATTGAGTCAGATACCACACATCTTTTCGGTGTTGCCACTTCAGATGAATCTACATGAAAGGATTCTAACCTTACAATGCGACGATGACTGGTACAAAGAGGTCTAGGATTTTATCGAACAAAACACAATGATGGTACCAATATTTGAAGGATTTACATTTCACGAAGATGGATTATTGAGGTTAAAGAATCGAATTTACGTACCACCAAACGACGAGTTGAGGAGTTTGATCCTAAACGAGGCTCACAGAGGGGTGTACATGGATCACCCAGGAGTCACGAATATGAGGTTAGACCTTAAACCCTTATTCTTCTGGAAAGGAATGAAGGAAGACATAGTCAACTATGTGGCCAGCTGTCTAGAATGTCAGTAGGTAAAGGATGAACATAGACATCCAGTAGGATTACTATAGCCACACGTTATTCTAGAATCGAAATGGGAGGTTATTTCGATGCATTTTATTGTTGTATTGCCACTGATGGAAAGGAGACATGACTCGATTTTTGTGGTAGTCGACACTCTAACGAAGAGTGATCATTTTATTCCTGTACGTACGATGTATCAGGCACCTGACATAGCAATATTTTTCATCAGTGAGATTCTGAGGCTGTATGGCATTCCTAAGAGGATTATATCCGATCAAGGATTGGTGTTTACTGGACGATTTTGGACTAGTTTACAAGAGGCCATGGGAACCCAACTTAAATTTAGTACTACGTATCACCCAGAGACTGACGGGAAGACCAAACGAACAAACCAAATCTTGAAAGACATGTTGCGCGTGTATGTTATGGACCAACAAAAGCATTGGGAATAATTCTTGTCACTGGTAGAATTTGCTTATAACAACAGTTACCAAAGCACCATTAAGATGGCGCCTTTCGAGTTCCTTTTTGGGCAGCCGTGTCGGATGCCTTTGAGTTGGGGTTGGATTGAGGATAGGTTCCTGGTGGGACCAGAAGTGATCCAAGAAATGGAATATCAAATGCAAACCATAAGACAAAGGATCAAAAAAGCGCAGGATCAACAAAAGAGTTATGTCGATGTGCACTGTTTAGACCATAGTTACGAAGTTGGTGATCGAGTCTTCTTGCGGGTAAAACCTCATAAGATTTCGATCAAGTTTGGAAAGGGAGATAAAATCTCTCCTAGGTTCGTGGGACCTTTCAGGATTGTGGAGAGAAAAGGGCCTGTGGCCTATCAACTAGCCTTTCTTGATTCTTTGAGGCATATGCACAATGTTTTTAACGTATCTGTTTTGAGACACTATATTAGTGATCCTACACATGTTATTGACATGAGTTCTTTGCAAGTATCAGATGAGGGTGCACTCACGGCTAAGACAATCCACATTCTGGATCATCGCATTCGACAACTACGACGTCAAACTGTAGATCAAGTCAAGGTCCAATGGGACAACTATAGTCTGCACTCGACGACCTGGGAGGAGGCATGTGATATGTGCCAACAATTTCCATTTTTGTTTGATAGATAGACTTATGAAACTGTGATACACATTATTTCGGCACTTATATACTGTGAAAATTCAGGACGAAGTTTAGACCAAGAGGGGGTGTATGTAACATCCCACTTTTGCGCTCACTGAGCGAACATATTCTTTGAGGACACTTGCTTGCAAGTGATCCATATTATTATACTATTGGGTGTTTGATTATGATTACGAGGCATTATGGATGTGATGACATTTTATTTTGTTGTATTGACATAGACAGGTGCTATTGACTTGGTTCTCCTGAGTGCCCATGATTTTGGACCTCGAGGATGAAGAGGCATCGATGAACCATTGGACTTTGGATCGAGTCAAGGAGTGGAATGTTGCGGTTTGATTGTTGTATATATGACCTATGTGCATCTGATTAGATGTTATGATTATGGATTTTATTTCTAACATGATTCATTGATGATGCAGGTTGACGATAGCTTGCTGACTAGACTCAAATGTGGAGTAGAGGGGTCACGCATGACAACCTGAGATGTTGAGGGAGAGGTGTGGAGAACAGCCCTGCCATAGCCTATTAGCACTCCCACCGTGGCTCGAACTATAGGTTAACGATTACCTAGTTCGAGAAGACCCACGATGCCATGAGGGAAAACTAAGACAGTCACTCATCATGATTCTAAGGGGCATGCAATAAGGTAGGGGCCTTATTCCTTAGAGGCCCTTAGTATCCCATAAGATCACCTGATGGAGTATTGACTCCAGGGGTTTTTGATGTCTACCAAGTCAGTGAAGAGGCGAGTGGCACCCTTGGAGCACATAGTGCGTCCTTAAGGGCACGTCGCGCAAGAAAAATGGAAAGAGGCGAGTGGCACCCTTGGAGCATGTAGTGATTCCTAAAGGGAACGTCGCGCAAGAAAAAAATAATAAGGCGAGTGGCACCCTTGGAGGACGTAGTGCATCCTGAAGGGCACGTCACGCAAGGGAAAAAAAATGAGGAGAGTGGAACCCTTAGAGAACCTAGTGCATCCTGAAGGGCATGTCGCATTGTTAACTAATAAGTGAATAAACCTAGATGGCCTTAGAATGAATAATATGATAAGAAATATTTAAAAACAGTTTCCCTAATACAATGTCGCCTAGCCTAGGAAAATAAAATAAAGGTCTAAGTGATACTTGTGGTAAAAAAAATAAAAAATAAAAATAAATAATACTAATAATCATCATTAAACATGTGACGAGAGAGGGGTAAGCCATTCAATTAATTTATAAAAATAAAATTACTTCGGGGGATTACCTTTTTAACAAAAAGGGAAATAATTGTTTTGTTACTTATGCTAATTAAAAATTTATTAATTAAAATGAAAAGGGGAAAAAGGTAATTTCCTACACTTGCTAATTTGAGTTTTAGATAAAAAGGGAAAGAGAAAAATTTAAAAGAATTAGGAGACTAAGGGAAAAACGGGGAAACATAAAGAGAAAGGGAAACTTAAGGAAAAAGCAGAATGAATAACTTAGTAAGGAATATTGCCTTTAAGAACTTTCGAAATTGAACTCAACTAGTAAATTAGTAAGGGGTTAAGTCATTAAAATGTGTAAGGGAATATGGGGACACCTAGGAGTGATTCTAGGAATGATTTTAAGTGGGTGAGGGAAATAGGAGTAATTAAATAATTAATGAAATTAATTTCTGGTGCAACTAAGGGGATGGGTGACACATGTATGGGGAGGATTATTCTGAATTAAATTATTGAACAATAAATTAAATGGGAATTTGGGAAAGAAAGGACTTAGAAACTCTATATAAAGGAGGGAGGAGGAGGAGGATGGATCTCTTCCTTTATGCGTAATGTTATGCTGCAAAATTTTAGACTTGAATGAATTATCTTGTGGGAGTTGGGATACCCAGCTCGGTGAGGAGTGGTAGCTCGACCTTGTGAGGCAAGCTGGGAGCTAGTTGTTCTTTGGTTTAGTGTGTGTGGCCCCTTTGTGGCTCGAGGGGCTAAGGGGGAAGAAGAGTACCCCTAGCGTTGGCTGGGAGGTACCGGTGAAGTCTCATCAGTCGACAAGCGGGAGCTGCACGGAGCACGCGAGACAATGACTCAGAGCCATCACCTTGGGCTACGGTATGAATGCTTTTATTCTACATGGTAGATTACTATTTACTTTATGCTTTCATTTCTGTAATTTAAATTGTGTAAAGAAAGTGTTTGACTCATCATTTTAATCGAGAACTTAAATTCCCCATAGCCTTAAGCTCACTACTTGACTTGATTCCCTTGGCATTCGATCCCTGAATGTTGTGACTGTCCTATTGGTTTTATTGATTTATTGTGAAGAGTTGTGCTTTACTTCGTCCTCATCCCTAGATCATCATTCCATGCCTGAGCAGTCAGCCAGGAGCCGAATCATTGGTTGTCACTTTGGTGTTAATAGACCTATAGATCCTAATGCCCTACTTTTCTGTGTGTGGATCATGAGTGAAGGATGTGTTTGCCCAATCATATACCCCTGTTGTTCGTTCTTGGTTGATTGATGGTCATTGAACCTTATTGTGTTGAGTAATTCTTCCATTGTTATCATTCCTACCCACAAACCGTTGAATAGCCTCTGTGTTTTACCTTTTTACAGACAAAAATTTACCATTTACTTGACCATGGATTACCATTTTACAGTCAATTTAGAAACCTTGGCGAATCTTACTAATCCTTCATATGTCAACTATAAATGTTTGGCGATATTTTTGTAAAAATTTTCAAATTTCTAATTATTTTACATAGTTTTTATAAAATTTTGGCGATTTTTAAGGTAAATAATTTTATCCTATAGAATTTGGGCGAATCGGTTTTAAAATAACGAATCTCGTTTTTGGAAAAACCATAGAAAATTAGCCCATGAGCGAAATTTAGCCCCTAAAATCATCCCTATTTACCCTCTTATTGGACTGTAACCTCGCCAAGCTTTGACTGTGAACTTACCTTTCTGATTGAATTCAATTCCATTGTTATAGCGCTACCAGTTATTATTTTGTCTTTACCTGTGTTATCAGTTGAGTATATTTATCTGCATTTTATTTTTGGCAGAGCTTTCAGTCTTCTCATGATAGCACGATCAACATCCCCTTAAATGGTTTTCATTGCACTCACTAACATATAATAAGTAGACCCATAGCGATAGAAATTTTATCATTCTTAGACTGCACTCAACACCTTTGCAGACTGCTTTTTCATCCTATGTGCAGTCAACATAGTCAGCATATGTTTAAGTAACCTGTAACTCGCCATATTGACTACGTTTTCATTTTCTTGAACCCGAATGATAGCGAATCCATGTAGATACACTTGCGTTTTAATTTTCAGTTGAAAGTGGATTTATGCCTCCAGTGATAGCGTTTTTATTGCATTTCCATTTAATTACCCGATTCCATTTCATTTTTATCTGTATGTGTTTTAAATTGCAGTCAGTTTAACCTCCAATTTCGATTTTGTTTTATATGCCTGCATTTTTGTTTATTAAATTCCTTCTTGTTTTATTGTTATCACAGTATGTGGCAAATTTGTGAAGATGTCACTATAATTACGCCGAAAGGCGTACACCTATTGACAATGGGCATATTTAATAGGGGTTTAGTGCGTAATAAGTTTTTTATGGACAGGATTAAATATGGTTGGAATATTCTTAGTAGTCACACAAAATAAATGGCTGTGATTTCAATCATTAACTTCCTAGCTATTATAAAGACATCAGTTTATGTGTTTACTTTTTTACATTTACCTAATCATATTTAAAAATTACTTTGATAGCTAACTGATTGTCACGTAAGTGATTAACATAAATTAAAATATTAACACCAGATAAATGAAGCCCAACAGTTTATTTGTTAATAGATAATAAAATTTAATATATTCTTTTAAAGATTCATTTCATCTTCTCAACCTTTCGGTGTTCACCAGTAGCTATTTTGCTGCTGTGCTAGTGTAAATACAATCGTTTGCCTTCCCAGTTTTACAACGATTTTGGTAGTGGCGTTATTTGTGTATTGGACAGAGAATTTTCACTTGTTTTAGACTGCGATTCACCATTCACGGACTGCAAGATATTCCATCTATTAACCATCATTTTTGTAATTACACAGCCCATCGTTTGGAAATATTTTATCTGCATTGATCTTAAACGATGTGCCTGCATTTTCCATTTATTAACCAACGATATTGGTAATTACACAGTCCAATCATTGGAATATTTTATCTGCATTTTCCTTAAATGTTGTGTCTTCATTTTTAGGTTATGTCTGTATTTCCCTTTTAATTATATGTGTGCGATTACAGATGGAACGATTGCTATGATGCTTTTCCTTTATTTTAGGTGTTGTGTCATTTTCGGCATAAATCCAACTATACCAATTTTAGTGTAGTTTTTCCAAAGTTGTAAATCCTTATCCATTATTGATATAGACCGTCCATATTAATATAGGAACAGGTGATCGTTTTAAATGTAATCTCTTTTCTGGGTTAATTTGTAAAATTTATGAATTCAAAACTAAATACCTGCGTTTTACTACAAGGTTTATTACACTGCATGGAATAACATTGAATGGACTTTATTTATACACAACAAATAACATTAAAATTGCATTGAATAATATCAAAATGGCATTGATTTATAGACAACAAAGTCGCATTAAGATAGCATTGAATAACATTGAAGGAGAATTAAATATAGGCATCGATCTCTTTAAGGAGCAACACTATATTTTTAAACGGTAATGTCTTTATTGTACATCATTACTGCTAAATTCATTATTAACTCTTGGTGTATAGATAACTAATGTATAGAGAATTAATTTAGATGTTAATGATAATTTGTGTACAACCACGATTTGTCGAGTGCGGGGATGTTGTGCATAACTAGCCAATTTAATATGTAATGAAAATGTCTCTATATTTAATGTGATACTGTAATATAAATATTTAGATTATATAGATAGCTATTGTATTATGGTTTCAGTTTAAATGATAGTGAATTTCCTCCATAGGAAAATGATTATCTGATAACGAAATTGGAATTTAGTATAGGGAACCAATTGTTGGGCAATAATTAATTTAATGTGTGCAGATTGATTTTTGTTGCGCAAGAAATTTATTGTGTTTTATGAATGTCATGGTTGTCTTTTTGACTTGTCAAGTGGGTTCTAGGGTTAGTATTCAGGGGTTAGATAGTTAACTTGATCTCCTAGCGTGTCGTTTGAGTCTTGTGCCGATTTTCCAATTATGTTGTTGTGCCACAGTTGTTGTCGTGCCTATCATATGACAACGACATGATTTCTGGTGAGGGGATCATTGCGTGCCCTAATAGATAGAGGCGAATGATTTTTATCGGAAAAATCGGTAGGTGCAGACACTAACTGATCTCCCTAGAGCCACCTAGCTCTAGAACAAAACACACCAGAACATGACTCTTTCCTTAAGTTTTAAATATTGAATTTACTAAAACAGGGATAGGTGACATACCATTTAAATGTTGCTTCCTCTCACCATCGTCGTCCTATCTCCATTCCAACGCTCATACAATGATGAATCTACAAAAGAATGCAACCAACCAAAGTGATAGTAATAGCATAAACTCAATATAAACCTATTTATGTGATCAAGGAATCATACAATAAAACACAACAAGCTTTATAGGAAAGAATCATATTACTGTATCATATTAAATGTGAAAGAGAGATTACAACCATGGACTTAATGTCGTAAGGTCCCTTCCAACTTTCCTTCATTCCCCACACACTTCCACTCCAAGAATTCTGAGAGCATAGATCTGATAATATTCACAAACTATCTTGACAAAGCAAATCTCAAAGCCACTCTAACCAAGCTAACAATCCCAAGCCAAAAACAACTTATCCCTTCTCCATGAGAGCTCCTCTCCTTTTATAAGCTAAAGAGGATAAGGTGAGGAGGTTAGGATGATCCCACTAAATCAAGAAAGCGAGTAAGATCCAAACCATTCAGATGCCACCTCACCATGGAAGTTTCTCCTTCTAGAAGATTCGAGAAAATGCTCATTTTCCCATGTGTAAGAATTCTCGCACCTTGCCTATAGAGCAGACTGCAAACTCCTCGTGACCTAGCTATGATGCAGCCTGCGAGAATTAAGCATTCTCGCACCCTAGCTATAATGCAACCTGCAAACTTCCTTTTTTATAGGGTTTTTACAAAGGAAATTGCAACTTCTTTTCTCAAGAAAAGTTCTTCTCCCTTCTCTCTTGAGGAACTCAGGCCACTAATCCCTCTGAAGGAAACATATAGGTTTACATCATTAACAGTCATAGGGATGACTGATCCGGATTATTTTCGGCACGAAATGAGAGCGGAGATATAATAAAGAAATGCACAGAGATATCACGTATATCCAGTAATATAATAGAAATATATCAGAGATGCAACCATAAACACAGAGATACAGTAATACATGATTTCTATTAATGAACTAAATGTATAGAGACTATAAAAATACAGAGTGAAAGATTCGCTAGAATGGTGGTTGCTTATCTCTAAGAAGAGATGTGACGGCTACTCGCATTCGCAAGAAGATGATTACAATGAGGCACTGAAGGAATTTTTACAATAAACGGGAATGCCAAAATTCCTAGACATCCAAAAACCTAACCCTAGGAGATGAAGCGCCAAAAGTCACGTGGGCCCTGTTTGGGTAAGTGAGTACATCAACTTCCCAGGGTCATAACTTTTGCATACGATCTCCGTTTTAGGCGTGTGATAGCTAGTTGGAAAGGTATCATCGAGGAGATTCATTTTGGGGGCTAAATCATGCCTTTGGATATAATTGAGAACCTAGATCTCGAAAAACCTTCATTTAGGCCCTCAAAATGGCCCCGGAAGTTAAAACCTGCTAAAAATAGTAAATTGCCAAAATTTCCATAAAGCTATTTTGAGCCAGTTGGAAAAGGTGGGTGGCCACCGATATCCACCTGGATCAATGACGAAAATAATGTCTAACAGAGAGCCCCCCAAAGTATGAATTTAGAACAAAGTGATAGTTGAAATACTTTGTCGAGTGTGTGTAGGGAACAAGGAACAGTCGGTCGGAAACCTGCCAACAAACAAGGAAATACAGTATGATAATATATCATCACTGAGGTAGGCATTCCCATACTCATCATACAAATGAATCAAAGCATAAATGACGACATGAAAAGATCCATGTCAAGTAAGACAAGTCATGGCCACCAAACATACACTGTGGATCCATGCCGATATGACTCAAATATGAACATAGCCACCAAAAATACACTGTGGATCTATGTGTTAAAGACTCAAATTTGAACATAGCCACCAAACATACACTGTGGATCTATGCACCAATACAATCTGAATATACTCCAACACAACCTGAATCTGACAGAAAAGATCCAAGGTCTTCATATCCACCACTCTATTGTACGAACCTAACCATAAAAATACATGTGTTGGAGTCGAACATGGTAGAAACCACTTGATTATCGGTCAATGATGAGAACCATTAACAAGTGCGAGGGAAATCACCATTAATGTCAATGACTCCCAAGGTACACTAGTACAATCCAAAGAATGTGAATTAATGAGATGAAGTCAAACACTCGACGAAATCTCTCGATCAGGGGTCAATAATGAAAACCCACTGTCGAAAGCGAGGAAACTTTCCATTGAGGCATGCAAGTTCCAAGGTACCAATTAGTTTCTAATTCTAATTCCTAGATAATGAGTTGAAGTTGACATGAAAAGACTCATCACATGAGGGCATTAATATATCCCACATCAATGACATGAAATGGGTAACAAGATTTGAAGTGGATCAGAGTAACAAGTGATTTAGGACTGACTCAGGGATGGCTGACGCAATAGAAGGCTTAACGATTGCAGAAATGGCCGACGCAATAAAAGGCTTTCAGGGTTGAACTTCTCTTTGAACATATTGATGACACAACAAATGTCTTGGAAAAAATGACTCAACAACGGGGATCACAGACCAATTTGTAATCTTATAAAGGAGTATGATCAAGAGACAAGAATATTTTCCAACTTAGACACAAAGTGAGTGAAAGGGTGTCATGTTCAAAAGTGACTCTTCCACAGAATACAGGTTTAGATACATTTCTTTCCCAAATTTTCCCCCACCATTTATGGCGAGTACCTCTTTATTTTTACTCAATCTTGAGGAGGATAACATATGCTTGTAATGTAAGCTCATACTTCAGACGAGTCATTCAGAGTATGTTTAATGAACCCTAGGAAGGAGTGGTTTGGTCCCACATGGGCCTTTCAATGTTTGTTTTATGAGTCCAAAGAAAGAAAACTCAGGGGTTTTTCATGTTTTGAAAGTCTAAAAAACACTTAAAGAGAACTCTCCCTGTTCCTTTTTTGTAAATTAGTTCAACGAGACTGAAAAAGTGATAAACTATCACTCACCGAATTCTTTCTTCAAATACTTTTACGAGCATGAAAAGAACAAGATCGCTCGACAATCTTTTCATGTTTAGAGAGTCTGAAAAGAGCTTAAAGGGAGCTCAGGGGGGTTCCTTTTTCATATAACCTTTACGAGTCTAAAAAAGTGATAAAAGTATACTCAGTTACATTCTCATCGATTTACGAGTACGAGAAAGAACAATGACTAATATCGGTAACTTATTCTCATGTATTCACGAGCATGAGAAAGAACAAAGACTAAGCTCGGGATTGTTTTCATTTTTACACAAGATTTAAAACAAAACAAAACTATGCTTGAACCTGGTTTCATATTTACACAAGCTTGAACCAAAGGAAACTA
>SNQJ01S0003674.1:119315-144489 GCA_010110895.2 Picea sitchensis | reverse complement strand
TTTCTTCAAGAGAAAGACCTCCCACACCATAGACCTAACACACAAAAGGGTGCTCACAAAACCAAGAAGGCTAGAGCCCAAGAGAGGTGCGCACTTCATCCCTAGAAGATGTACCTGCTGAAATTTCCAAAATCACATGCGTGTTTTGTTTCCTCAATGGGGAAATCACCTTTATTTAAACTATACTGAAAAAATAAAAAGTGGTGTCTATTAGCACAATAGGGACGACCTAAATAACTTAGAATATAATTAATAATTACCATATTGATTATATTTTACATTAATTATCTTTTACTTTATGGTGGGGCCAACCTATACTCTTTACATCACAATTAGGGTTACAGGTAAATATAACTCTTATAAAATATAGCAAGGGATCTCACACACACACTAGTGCTCATCCACTAGGGCCACGTCCACCTGTGCTCAACCACATGGACGTCCTACTCAACATATATCTATCTCACCGAGTCTCACAGGAGAATCATCTAGAGTACCACATCGCCTCATCTCTCTACACATAGGATAACAATAAACCTATCACATGGGATCCCTCACCCCTCATAGGGGTACACATCGTTTCATATCAAAATACACACCCATATCTTGGGAATATTCCCCACACAGGGGTACACAACTTTCCATCTTCGTCTTAGAGAGGAATGACACACACATCTCATGGGCATCTCCCCCACAAAGGGACACACAACGTTCCATATCCATATCAGAGAGGAGCCACATACCCATCTCATGGGCGCACATAACTCATGGGCTCTCTCACAGGTCAACTCACTCAGTATGTGTCTTGGAGGATGTCTCATGCAATTGTAATAATCAACACTCCTTCTCATCTAGGGAGGAATTCTCCACCAGGAAAAGTCTCTCACAAAATTACTCGAGATTCATCTTGGAATGTGGTTTGGTGAAGATATCTACAATCTAATCATGTGTACGCAGGTACTGTACGTGTACTTATTTCGTCTACACCATGTCTCTGATGTAATGATATTTTATCTCAATGTGTTTCGATCTATAGTGAAAAACATGGTTCTCAGAGAGCTTCAGGCATCTATGGTTATCATAATGAATAATGGTAGGATCTATCTCATGATCAAATAAATCTGTCAGAAGCTTGTGAAGCCACACTGCTTCATGAACTGACACACTCAATTCTGTATACTCTTCTTCTGTGGTGCTCAAGGCCATTAAGCTTTGTTTCCTGCTGCACCAGGAGACCATGGTAGACCCCAAGGTAAAAAAAAATCGGATGCGCTCTTCTGATCCATTGTTCTTGCTTCCCAATCTGCATCGGCATATCCCTGCAAAATAAAGTCTACACTGGAGGCATATCTCATGCCATATCCAACTATGCCTGGTAGATATATCAATACATGCTTTGTTTCTATCCAATGAGTTTGTCTCGGTTGAATCATGAACTGACCAAGTAAATTCATTGCATATAATATATTAGGTCTAGTTTTAAACAGATACTTCAGTGATCCAATTAGTTTTGGATCAATGTCTCCTGCATCAACATTATTTATTTTCTTCAATTCCATCACCATCAGTGTAGGCATGGATTTGCACTTTGTCATATTGGATATCTCCACTGTATATTTTCCTTGACTCAGGAAAATATCATCAGTCCTCTGCCATACTTCTAGTCCCAATAAGTAGTGTATCCTACCAAGGTCCTCTATCTCAAAATTAGAAGACAATGCATGCTTGCATCCAACAACAAGGATTCCCGAATAAGTCACCAATATATGGAAATAGTCACCAACAATGTGATAATATAGGCTGAATCAACAACACTCTTGCTGAAGCCCAAACTTATCAAGAATCCATCCATTTTCTCATAGCAAGCATGAGATACTTTCTTTAGTCCATATGGGTATTTCTTCAACTTGCATGTATGATATTTCTCGTTGTGTATCATGAATTCTTCTGGATTCTCATTGTAAACTTCTTCATAAATATCACCATTGAGAAAGGATCTCTATACATCCATATGATGTAGTTTCCAATCCACGGATGAAACTAGAGCAATGATAGTACAGATGGAAGTGTATCAGGCTACTGGAGCAAATGTCTCATCATAGTCAACTCCCTCTACTTGTGAGAATCATTTGGCTACAAATCTGTCTTTGTATTTCTTGACACTTCCATCAACTGCATGCTTTATCTTATAGATCCACTTGGAAGTCGCTATAGACTTCCCTTCTGGTCTCGAAACAATATCCCATACATCATTCTTCAATACAGATTGATACTCTTCTGTCATGGAATCTTTCCATACCTGCTAACTTGTTGTTTCTTCATGTCAAGAAGGATTTGTATCAATGATGTGGCTCATGGATGAAAAATAGCTTGAAAACTCTTTGGTATCTTGCTCTCTCAGAATGTGCCTTGGAGATGCATGTCTCTCTGACTCTTTTTGTTGAGCCCAAGAAGGCCTTTTATGGCCTACTACAATGTCTATGGGGAGAGAAACTGGATCAACTGGAATAATGGTTGACTCCCTCTGAACTGCTAAAGGGGAGAAGGTATTGTCTCTTCCTTCTTATCAAATAGTTTGAATCCCTCTGGGTCAAGTGACTCCCTATGAAGTCTAAAGGATATATATCTTCCTTTTCTTTTTTTCTAACCTGGAGATATCTTATGTCTTCTCAGATGCTCTACTGACTCTAAAGTATTTTGATGATCTTTGTACTAGGATAATAACCAAGATGTCCTCCCACATGGATAACAACCAAAATGACATCCTGTACTAGAATAATAATCAATCAAGAAATGTTGGACTCCCGTACCAGGGATAATGGTCCAAGTGATGAGGGCTCCCACACTAGGGATAATTCCCTTCACTATCAAAAAATGCAATCAACTACATGTTAATGATTAAATCAAATAAGTAAAAACTTACCTTACTCTACAATCATGCTCAATATTTCATTTGGTTTAGAGGAAGTAATACTCATTTCTCATGTCTTCATCCTTTTGAGGTGGGTCTAGATAAATGTTAGTGCTGGAAGAATCTTGTCTTCCTTTCTTTCTGGTAGGAAAATTTCTCTCATAGTGTCCATACTTGTCACATATAAAGCAATGGATCATTGACATGTGTCTTCTTCAATCATAACTTGAAGCTGATGAATTCCTCTCATCTTTGAATGTTTGCCTGAAGTTTTTTTTAAATCTTCCTCCTTTCTTTGTATGAAGTGCAAGAACATGATTACCATCAGGGGAGGAGTCTTCCACTCCTCTAGCTCTAAGTATGATTTCTTCTTGGGTAGAGTCTGTCCACAGATGATCAAAAGTAGGTATTTTTTCTCTTCCACTGATACTTTGAAGAAATGGTTTCCAATGTTTTGGGAGATTATTTAGAGTGGTCAAAACGATTTCTCTATCATATATGATTTCTCCAATGGCACCTAGATGATCTATGATTTCTGACATCTTCATAAAGAAGGAAACAACAGTTTCACCTTTTGTCATCTTGATATTTTGAAGCTAGCCTTTGAATGTAAGAGCTCTTTGGGTGTTTTCACTCTCAAACATATTCTTTAATGCTTCATACATTTCATAAGTTGTCTTCAGGTTTTCAATACAAGGAAGGAGATGATCTCTTACTGAGTAAATCATTATCTTCCTTTCCTTGACGTCTTGTTCCTTCCTTTCTTCTCTTCATCAGTAGATATATCTAGTAAATATCTTTGCATTATCCACAATAGATATTATTCTTCAAGAGTGATTTGAAGTCTTGACTTCTAGGATCTGAAGTTGCTTGATCCATCAAGCCTATCTTCCACCAAGTTTCTGTTCTTCATATTTTTAGATTCTTCACAAACCCTTTCCAATTGGGCTAGAAAACCTAACGGATAGGCTAGGCTATAAATTATAGGTTTTGTTGGGATTATGACTGCCAACAATAAGCCTTGAAATTCAAAATAACACCAGTGAGTTGAGGATTTCCTTCAATGAGTTGCAGAAACCCTAAAACCCAAAATTTGCAGAAAATTGCGAAACCCTAGGGCCAAAAATTCAAAATGATTGAAAATAAAATATGAATCTTGTTTGAGGTGCATTGAAGGAGTCTATACACTCCTATACAATTTTTAGTGCCAATTTCCAAGTATAAGGTGCTGAAACACCTCATAAAAGGAGGGCTGTACAAATTTTTTGGAAACCCTAGGAGGGTCGTATGGTTCTAGAGAAGTGAGAGGATGGTTGATGGATGCTTGTGAAATGGGTTATTCAAGACTTAATCTTTGATACCATGTTAAATTTTCACTATGCTAGGCTCAAGCATGAATTTTATTTCAATTTTAGCATTTACTTGAACCATAGACAATTGCAGCTACACCATAAACAATTTGCTGCAGTAACCAAGATCACAAGAAGAAATACTATGCACAAGTACACAAGAAGTATCCTGGGAAACCCTTCTCAACAAGGGAACAAAACCCAACCAATAATTTTTTATATTATTCAAGAGAAATACCTCCCACACCATAGACCTAGCACACAAAAGGGTGCTCACAAAACCAAAAAATCTAGCGCCCAAGAGAGGTGCACACTTCAGTCGTGGAAGATGTACTTGCTGAAATTTCCAAAATCACATGTGCGTTTTGTTTCCTCAATGGGGAAATCACCTTGATTTATACTAGATTGAACACATCAAAAGTGGTGTCTATTGGCACAACAGGGTTGACCTCAATAACTCATAATATAATTAATAATTACCATATTAATTATCTTTTACCTTATGGTGGGGTCGACCTGTACCCTTTACATCAAAATTAGGGTTACAAGTAAATCTAACTCTTAGAAAATATAGCAAGGGATCTCGCACACCCACTAGTGCTCAACCACTAGGGGCATGTCCACCTGTGCTCAATCACAAGGACATCCTACTCAACATATCTCTATCTCATTGAATCTCACAGGATAATCATCTGGAGTACCACATCGTCTCATCTCTCTACATAGATGAGAATAGTAAACCCATCACATGGAATCTTTCACCCCTCATAGGGGTACACATCATTTCATCTCAAACGACACACCCATATCTTGGGCATATTCCCAACATAGGGGCACATAACGTTCCATATTCATCTCAGAGAGGAACGACACACCCATCTCATGGGCATCTTCCCCACACATGGACACACAATGTTCCATATCTGTCTCAGAGAAGAACCACACCCATCTCATGGGCACACCCAACTCATGAGCTCTCTCACAAGACGACTCACTCAGTCTGTGTCCTGGAGGATGTCTCATGCAACTATAATCATCAACAAATAATGGGTGAATAGAAGAATTATTTACTGTATGGTACTTGAAATAATTGAAATGTTGTGTACTGATAGAAACCCACCACAAAATAATAAACAACGAGCAAAATAAATTTAAATATTGCCTATATAATTTTGTTAAATAGTGAACCATCAATGCACTCAACCAATTCTGAAACTCAAGAAATCATTTAAATAATTTAATATAGCTAGGATTACAATACAACTTTGCTATAGTTATCATGGTTTGTATATAATGAAAGAACATATTAAAAAAAATAAATAGATCGAGCATATATAGGCATCGACACCATGAGACAAAAAACATTATTTTTACACTGGAAATCCAAATGGGAAAACTAGGTTGTAAGGGATCTTCCTTGGGAAGGAAATTGATTAAAAAAGTGTGAGATATACACAGATTTAGTGTATTGTTACTCACTAGTGGGAAATTTTTATATGGACATGGCTCAACAACGATCTTCTCTCATTGTGGGATAGAATCAATGTTCTCTTCTCCTCTAATCATCAAACAAAATTCTTCCTTGAGCTCTCAACTATGTTATTTCCCTTCTTCAGTTATTTCTCTATATTCCATTCAATGCTCTTATTCATTATAGCCTTCATTTTTAATGGTTTTCCTTGGAAGGTCAACCATCAAAATGGTTCATTTCAACTCCCAAGGGAATTTTGAACATTTTCTCAACTTTACCAACAACAATTAATACTTATTACAAATTTTATAAATATATTTTATGTTAAGGCCCCTAAGGCCCTATGTTGAGGCCTTACCACTCATTTATTATTAGTTTATTAGTTGTTATTATGTAGGCTTAGTGGTAGGTTACATCATGCTCACTTGATCTCCTATTTATAATACATGAGAATCATTTTTATAAACATCTCATCTTGTCGCCTGAATTGGATATATTGTAAAAGGAGGTTTTCCCCTTGAAGTGGATTGTATTCATTGAATATTTTGAAGTTTGATTCATAAAATTTGGTGTTAAAGCATACGAGATTATGTCTTCTCTCCTTCAACCAATACATCTTGTTAGGTCCTTCAACCAATACATCTTGTTAGGTTAAACTTGACACGGTATAAGAGTCAAAGTTGTTAGGTCCATAGTAGTAGTTTTAGGCATGTGGTATTAATCCCATTGTATTTCATGTAATGAATCATTTAAATAGACTTTTGAGACTACATTATAATGATATACGAAATGAGCAGTGAATGCTCACTTGGATGGGGCTAGGAGGTTGGTCGTCTTGTTCAGGTTTGGCCAAGGGACTAATAGATCTATTAGCTGCTTTTTCCTGATTTGGGTTTTCCTGGATAAATCTCATCTTATGATTTGATACATTTTTGCGATGGTTTATTAATTTTTGTTTGGAATACTTTGTTATTTCCTTTCATGTGGTATCAAAGCAAGGAAAAACTCGACTCACTAGAGAGAGTGGTTTGATGATTGGATTCATGAAGAAAAACAAGGAAATCACATTGTTGATCAGAGGTGGATACACATGTTTCCAAGGAGATCCATACAACTCATATTGGATTACTGATATAGGAGGATTGCGGTGACCACCCACCTATTATAATTGGCTCAATTTTATTTATTTATCGACAACTTACTATTTTTAGCAGATTTTCAGGTCCCAAACTTCCACAGATGAGTCTGGAATATATGGGACCAATCCCACTTGGGTTTTTTTGTGGATGCGGTCAAGGAACAATATTACCCTGTTGGTAACTATGACGACCAGTACATGAGATGGACCATACTGCAGCAAGAGAGGGGCCAAACAATGTCTAAGTTCAAAAATAAATTCCGTACCCTACAGACCAATCTGGGTATCAAAGACTCCGAGCAACATATGGTTATGAAATACCAAGGGGCTCTACATATGTACATCAAAAGCAAAGTGGATTTCCTAGACATCTCATACTTGGGAACTTCTTATCGATATGCTGTCAAAATCGAGCAGAAATTTAGGCACTCTAAAAAATGGGAGATCGGGTCTACAAATCCACAACAACCAAAGTATGGTAAAGATGACCCTAATAACCAGCCTCCAGAAAATCCATTCAATCCACACAGAAAGAAGGGTAACAAAAAGACGAAGAAGGACACTATAAATTGTTGCAGTTTCCACAAAATCCCCTAGAACAACACTGATGGATTTTTCTCAAAATAGTCATTGGTGCCTGAGATCAAAGAAAAGGATCCAAAACCTGATTCAAAATCTGATTTAGAAAATATTGGGAGAAGACAGATCATTGACGTAGACCCCACTGCTACTGTCACGAACACATTAATTCAACCAGAAGAACCAACATACCCTGAAGAGGGGTAGCACCTTTTTCATTCGAAGATGTGGGTGAAGGGGACCCAACTTCATTTTATTGCTGATAGCGGAAACCAGAAGAACCTCATCTCACCAGAGGTCATCAAATAGTTGGGATTGTCGACAACACCACACCCGCAACCATCCAACATCGTGTGGCTTCACCAGGGATGAGATCTCTATGCCAGCCAACAATGTTGATAGCGATACAACATCCAACCCTTCAAGGATGAGATATTATGTTATTTTTCCCCACTGGATGTTTGTGATGTTATTTTGGTTTAGCCATATATGTGGAAGAACCATGCTATTTATGATTCATGACTGTGTAGTGTCATTATTTCTCTAGGGGGTCATCTCTATAGGATGCTAGATGATGTTCAAACTACTGTCCCACCAAAACAGTGTCACAAGGTAATCTCTCATACTGCAAAATTCATCCTCTTCACAATTAGTTCAAAAGGTGAACATAAGGACACTGCAACCACTAGAGACTTGGACCAAGACCTTTCTTTCCAATAGAATAAGATTGCAGAAGAGGAAGAAGATATTGTGTCTTCACCTACAATTGTACCTAAACACTATCCAATAAGATTAGATACAACAGGTTGTGTGAACATATTCAACCCTGCCAACAACATGTTCGTGACAGTCTTCAACAAGCTAAGCAATGTGTCTTCTCTAGCAAGAAAAGCAACTCACCAAGATTTAGAATCAGTAAATGCTTTCCCCTCTTGCCAGGGAACTCAACACAATGGAGACCATTTCTTCATAGGGAGGGAGGATTGATACAAGAGGATCTCGGTGGCCACCCACCTATTCCAACTAGCTCAAAACATGTTTTTGGCAAACTACTATTTTTAGCAGTTTTTCTAGTCCCAAACTTTCAGGGCCATTTTGAGGGCCTAAACAATGATTTTTTGTGATCATACACCTTAATAATCACCAAAGGCTCTAGTTGAGCCCCAAAAATGAAGTTCCTTGTCGATACCATTCCAAGGAGCTATCATACATCACAAACATAGATCATACGCCAAAGTTATGCCCCTGGGATGTTGATACACCAAACTACCCTAGACAGGGTCCAAACAACTGTTGAATTTTCATCTTCTAGGGTTAGGTTTTTAGATTTTGTTTATGTTAAAAAGGCCTTTGGAGCCTGATTGTAACAATCGTCATCTTGAGAATGAACATAGCCATCACATCTCTTCTTAGAGATAAGCTACCACCATGTCCCTGACGAGGTTCGAGTAAAGCAATTTGGGTCTTAATCTTGTCTCTCTTGAGGAAAATTGCTCTCACACGCCGAAGAAACCCTCCATGGTGGAAGAAAAGAAAGACTACGGAGCATAATATTATATTAATCTATTGCTTGAGCAAGCTCTCACGTGATAGAGGGATGGAATGATGGAGAATTTTTCCCACATCCTTCAATGCCTGCTAATAACAACATGCACATCTTCATCAAGCGACCACTTTGGAGGCACCTCTCCTTTCAAGGTACAAGTTAAATTTGATATTCCCATATTTGAAGGTCAGGTCGATGCGAATGCCCTAGAAAAATGGTTAAATCTACTAGAAGGTTATTTTTCTATTCACAAATTTTTCAACAGGGAAACCATCACCTTCACACTCCTTAAGGCTTTGCCCCATGTAAAAAATTGGTGGGAAAATTACTAGGAGAAAAGATCCACAGAGGAGTCTAGAATATATGGGGCTTAGCCCACTTCAGATTTTTGTGTGGATGCGTTCAAGGAATGATATTACCCTTTTGGTAACTATGACGACCAATACATGAGATGGACCACACTGCGACAAGAGAGGGGCCAAACAGTGACAGAGTTCACAAATAATTTCGATAACTTGCGCACCAATATGGGTATCAAAGACTCAACAAGTTCGTGATAAGGTTGTATCAATAATTTCCAGATGTTGCGACACTCTGCATAGGTACATCCAAACCGAAATGGATTTCCTAGAAATCGCATCATTGGGAACTACCTATTGATATACTGTCAAAATCGAGCACAAATTTAGGCACCGGAACAAACGAGAGTTTGGGTATCAAAAATCACCAGCAACCAAATTATGGTAAAGACATCCCTAACAACCAACCTCCAAAAAAATAGTCCAAGACACATGAAAAGAAGGGTGACATAAAGACAAACAAGGACACTGGAAAGTGGTGTGATTTCCACAAAATCCCCTGGCACAACACTGATGAATGTCGCTCAAAACAATCATTGGTGGCTGAGATAAAATAAAAGGAGTTGAACCCTGATTTAGAATCTGATTCAGAAAATAATGGGACAAGACAGATCATCAATGCAGACCCCACTACTTCTATCACGACGCAAACAACTCAACCAGAAGAACCAAAAGATCTTGAAGAGGGAGAGATCCTTTTTCATTCATAAATGTGGGTGAAGGGGACCCCGATGCATTTTATTGTTGATAACGTAAGCCATAAGAACCTCATCTTAGCAGAGATTGTCAAATAGTTAGGATTGTCAACAACACCACACCTGCAACCATACAACATTGGGTGGCTTTGTTGGGGATGGGATCTTCATGTTAGCCAACAATGTCGATGTTCATGATGTGAAGTTTCCCCGCTGGATGTCTATGATGTTCTTTTGGGCCATCCATATATGTGGAAGCACCGTTCTATTTATGAGTCTCTACTTCGTAGTATCACTGTTACTCTGGCGGGTCATATCTAAAGGATACCATAGGTAGTTCTGACTACTGTCCCACCAAAATAGTTTTGCAAGGTAATCTCTCATACTACAAAATTCATCCTCTTCACAATCTATTCAAAAGGTGAACAAAAGGACATTGCAACCACTACAGCCTTGGACCAAGAACTTTCTTTCTAATAGAAGCATATTACTGAATAGGAATGATATATTGTTTCTTCAACTACAATGGTACCTACACACTACCCAGGAAAGTCAAGATACAATAGGTTGGTTGAATAGATTCAACCCCACCAACAATAGGTTCGTGACAGTCTTCAACAAGTTAAGTTGATCTGGATTATTTTTGAGAAAGAAATGAAGGCAGATGAAATATACAGAGATATTGCTAGATACACATAAATGTTGCAATAAACACAAAGATACAATAATACACAATTTCTATTAATGAGCGAAATGTACAAAATTGTAGAAATACAGAGTGAAAGACTCACTAGAATGGTGGTAGCTTATCTCTGAGAAATATGTGATGGTTACTCGCATTTGTAAGAATATTATTGTTACAATGAGGCTGCAAAGGCCTTTTTAACATAAGGAAAATCCAAATCCATAACCCTGGAAGATGAAAAACCAAAAGGTTTGTGGGCCCCAATGGGGGTAGTTGATATGTCAACTTTCTGGGGGTGTAACTTTTGCATACAATATTCATTTGGGGCGCATAGTAGCTTGTTGGAAAGATATAATTGATAAGTACAATTGTTGGTAGTCCTAAGTAGGCCATGGCCATCCCATCCCCCTTAATGAAAAAAAGCATTCTTTAATGCCTTAGAACGACCTCAAAAGTTTAGGACGAGAAAAGCTATAGAAAAATTTCCAAGGTGGAAAACTCTATTTTGATCCAGTCGGAATAGGGGAGTGGCCACCGATATCCATCTGGATCATAAAAAGTTGACTTTTCCAACAAAACAAACTATCACCAAAGATTCATCTTTAATAAGCGCTTTCCCCTCCCTCGAGAAATAAGCCCTTGCAGTGGAGACCATTGCTTCCCAAGGAGGATGATTGATCGAGGAGGATCTCATTTTCCACCCACCTTTTCCAGCTCAACGGGTTTTGGCTTTACTATTTTAGTTGTTTTAGTCCCAAACTTCGAGACCATTTGAGGACTAAACAACTTTTCATGATCAGGACATCCTGATTATAGCAAGGATCTAATTGAGAAGCGTCCCAAAATGAACTCCCCTCATCGATACATTTCCATTGAGATGTCACGAACCCCAAACATAGATCACATGCCAAAGTTACATTTTAGGAAGTTGATACACCAAACTACCCAAAGCGAGGTCCAAAAAAGCTGTTTATTTTCATCTTCCAAGGTTATGGTTTGATTTGTTTATGTTAAAAAGGTTTTTTGGAGCCCCTCATTGCAACAATTATCTTCTTGTGAATGAAAGTAGACATTACATCTCTCTCAAAGATAAAGATGCCACCATTCTAAAGAGTCATTCACTTACGTAATTCTACATGTTTGTACTTTTTGGAGCCTCATTGTAACAATTATCTTCTTGTGAATGAAAGTAGACATTACATCTCCTCTCAAAGATAAGATGCCACCATTCTAGCGAGTCTTTCATTCTGTAATTCTACTGTTTTGTACATTTCACTCATTAATAGAAATTGTGTATTATTGTATATATGTGCCTCTTGTTATATATATTTGATATATCTCTATCATATTATTGTATCTCTTGCAATATCTCAATATATTTCTTTATTATATCTCTACTCTCATTTCATGCTGAAAATAATCTCGATCAGTGGTATTAGAGTAGACTACTCTTGATCATTTTTCAGTTCATGTCCCCGATGAGGTCCGAGTATAGCAAGTTGGGTCTAGAGCTTGTATATATTGAGGACAATTCCTCTCCATGCCCAATAAACCTTCCATGGTGGAAGAAAATAAAGACGACAGAGAAGAAGATTCTATTCATATGTTGCTTGAGAAAACTCTCACGCAAAAGAGGGACAAAATGATGGAGAATTTTTCCCACATCCTTCAATGCCTGCCGATAACAACATGCACGTCTTCATCAAGCGACCACTTTGGACGAACCTCTCCTTTCAAGGTACAAGTTAATTTTTATATTTCCATATTTGAAGGTCAGATCGATGCAGATGCCCTAGAAAAATGGTTAAATCTGCTAGAAGTTTATTTCTCTGTTCACAATTTTAATGAAAAGGAAAAGATCATCTTCACACTCCTTAAGGATCTCCCCCATGTCAAACACTGGTGGGAAACTTACTAGGAGAAAAATTCCACATAGGATTCTAAAATGTATTTGGACAAGCCCACTTGAGATTTTTTTGCGGATGCAGTCAAGGAACATTATTACCCTATTGGTAACTATGACGACCAATACATGAGATGGGCCACACTACGACAAGAGAGGGGCCAAACAGTTCTGGGGTCCACAAATAATTTCCATACCTTTCGCACCAAGATGGGTATAAAATACTCTAAGTGGCATCTGGTTCTGAAATACCGCAAGGCTCTGCATAGGTACACCAAAAATTAAATGGATTTCCTAGACATCTCATCACTGGGAACTGCCTATCGATATGCTGTAAAAATTGAGAAGAAATTTAGGCACCACAACAAATGGGAGTTTGGGTCTACAAATCCGCAACAACCAAAGTATGTTAAATACGACCCTAACAACCACCCTCTAGAAAACCATTCTAATCCATAGGAAAAGAAGGGTAACAGAAAGACGAAGAAGGACGCTGGAAATTGGTGTGATTTCTACAAAATCCCTTGTCATAACACTGATGAATGTCACTCAAAACAATCATTGGTGACCGATATCAAATAAAAGGAGCTGAACCCTGATTCAGAATCTGATTTAGAAAATAATGGGAAAAGACAGATCATCGACACATACCCCAATGCTACTGTCGCGACCACAACAATTCAACCAGAAGAACCAACAGATCCTGAAGAGGGGGAGCACCTCTTTCATTCACCAATGTGGGTGAAGGGGACCCCACTACATTTTATTGTCGATAGTGGAAGCCAAAAGATCCTCATCTCAATAGAGGTTGTCAAAAAGTTGGGATTTTCGACAACACCACACCCGTGACCATACAACATCGGGTGGCTTCACTAGGGATGAGATATCCATGTCAGCTAATAGTTCATATTGTCATATGACATCCAACCCTTCAAGTATGAGGTATTATGTGATGTTTTCCTACTGGATGTCTGTGATGTTCTTTTGGGCCAGTCATATATGTGGAAGCCCCATGTTATTTATGAGTCTTGACCCCATAGTGTCATTTTTACTCTAGGGGGTCATCTCTACAGGATACCAGAGGTAGTTTCGCCTATTGTCCCACCGAAACAGTGCCAAAAGGTAATATCTCATACTAAAATTTTTATCCTCTTCACAATTTGTTCAAAAGGAGAACCTAAGGACACTGCAACCACTGTAGCCTTGGCCCAAGACATTTATTTCCAACATAAGTAGATTGCAGAAGAGGAAGAAGATATTGTTTCTTCAACTACAATGGTACCTACACACTATCCAGTCAAGCCAAGATACAAGATGTTGGTTGAGAAGATTCAACCCCTCCAACAACAAGTTCATGATAGTCTTCAACAAGCTAAGCAACATGACTTCTCCAACAAGGCAAGTAGTTCACCAAGATTCAGATTCAGCAAATGCTTTCCCCTCTCCCCCGAGATCTCAACGCAATGGAGACCATTGATTCGTAAGGAGGGAAAATTAATACAAGAGGATCGTGGTGGCCACCCACCTAGTCCAACTGACTCAAAATAGTGTTTTGACAACTTACTATTTTTAGTTGTTTTTCGAGTCCCAAACTTCTGGGACCATTTTGAGGGCCTAAACAATGCTTTTTCATGATCAAGCACCCTAATGATAGTCAAAGGATTTGATTGATCCTCCAAAATGAAGTTCCTCGTCGATATGTTTCCAAAGAGATATCATGCACTCCAAACAAGGAACATATGCCAAAATTACACCCTCGAGAAGTTGATACAACAAACTACCCAAAACGGGGTCCACAAAATTGTTGTCTTTTCATCTTCCAAAGTTAGGGTTTTAGATTTGTTTTTATGTTAAAAAGGATATTGGAGCCTCATTGTAAAAATAATCTTCTTGCAAATGAGCATATCCATCACATCTCTTCTTAGAGATAAGCTTCCACCATTCTAGTGAGTCTTTCACTTTGTAATTCTACAACTCTGTACATTTCACTCATTAATAGAAATTGTGTATTACTGTATGTCTATGATTCTTGTTATATATATAATATCTATGTTATATTATTGGATATATTGCAATATCTCGATGTATTTATTTATTATATCTCCACTCTTATTTTGTGTCGAAAATAATATGGATTAGTGGTATCAGAGGAAGCTTCTCTTGATCATTTTTCAGTGCATGTCACTGTCGAGGTCCTAGTATAGAAAGTTGGGTCTAGAGATTGTATCTCTTGAGGAAAATATCTCTCACACACCCAATAAACCCTCCATGGTGGAAAAAAATAAAGATGACAAAGAAAAAGATTATATTAATCTATTTCTTGAGCAAGATCTCATGCGATAGAGGGACAAAATAATGGAAAATGTTTCCCACATCCTTCAATGCATGTCGATAACAATAGGAGCATATTCATCAAGAGACAAATTTAGAGTCACCTCTCTTTTCAAGGTACAAGTTTATTTTGATATTCCCGTATTTGAAGGTCAGATCGATGCATATGCACTATAAAAATGGTTAAATCTGCTAGAAGGTTATTTCTCTGTTCACAATTTTTATGACAGGGAAAAGATCACCTTCGCACTCCTTAAGGCTCCCCCCCATGTCAAACATTGGTGGGAAATTTCCATAGAGTATTCTGGAATATATGGGGCCGAACCCACTTGGGATTTGTTTGTGGATGTAGTCAAGGAACAATATTAACCTACTAGTAACTATGAGGACCAATACATGAACTGAACCACATTGTGACAAGAGAGGGGACAAATAGTGCCAGAGTTCATAAATAAATTCCATACCTTGCGCACCAATATGGGTATCAAAGACTCCAAGTGATATCTAGTTCTAAAATACCACAGGGCTCTACATAGGTACATCCAAACCAAAATGGATTTCCTAGACGTCTCATCATTGGGAATTTCCTATCGATATGCTATTAAATTTGAGCAAAACTTTAGGCACCAAAAAAAATGGGAGTTCGAGTCTACAATATGCAACAACCAAAGTATGGTAAATATGACCCTAAAAATGAGCCTCCAAAAAGCTAGTCCAAGCCATAGGAAAAGAAGGGTAACATAAAGATGAAGAAGGACACTGGAAAGTGGTGCGATTTCCACAAAATCCTCCGACACAACACTGATGAATGTCTCTCAAAAAAATCATTGGTGACCGAGATCAAAGAAAAGGAGACGAACCCTGATTAAGAATTTGATTAAGAAAATAATGGGAGAAGACATATCATCAATGCAGAGCTCACTGCTATTGTCACGACCGCAACAATTCAACCAGAAGAACCAACAGATCTTGAAGAGTGGGAGTGTCTTTTTCATTCACATATTTGGTTGAAGGGGACCCCGCTTCATTTTGTTATTTATAGTGGAAGCTATAAGAACCTCATCTCAACAGAGGTTGTCAAATAGTTGGGATTTTTGACAACGCCACACCCACAACCATACAACATCGGGTGGCTTTTCCAGGGACAAGATTTATGTGTCATCCAATAGTTCCAATTGTCATATGAAATCTATACCTCCAAGGATTAATTATTATGTGATGTTGCACAGATGGATGTCTGTGATGTTCTTTTGGTCCAGGCATATACGTGGAAGCACCATGCTATTTATGAGTCTTGACCCCGTAGTGTCATTTTTACTCTAGAGGGTCATCTCTACAGGATACCAGAGGTAGTTCCGACTATTGTCCCACCAAAAACGTGTCGCAAGGTAATCTCTCATACTACAAAATTCATCCTCTTCACAATCTATTATGTTAACACTGATATTTGTATCACCAAATTTTTGACAAAATAACACATGTGGCAAGGCACTATGGAAGTTATGGAATTTTTGCAGCATAATGGTTTTTATACAAAATAATCATAGGATTTATCTTCATCAACGACATAGGTTAACACCATTATACAAACTATAGCATTAGGAACAATTTACAAAGGTGAAAACACTGAAAATGAAGAGTTCGCAGCGAAATACAATTCGCTGTGAAATTTCTTGTAATACAAATTTTTCAACGAATTTGTACATTGCGAACTCTCATTTTGATCATATATTGAAATATATGAACTAGGTTTTTTCTAAAAAAAAATTGGAGGAGAAAAATAATGTCTTTGATTTGCTGACCAAACATCAACCTAGCCGAGTTCATCGTTTGTGAGAAAAGTCAAAATAAGCATCTACAGGAAAATTAGCAGCGCATCTTGTAGATGCACTGCAAACTATAACAATTTGATAAATATGAATTATGGGAGGGCTGGCAGTTGTCAGAAAGGGTTCGAATGGTTTCCTAGGAGGCAGTTCACAGTGAAAAGAGGAATTAGATGAGGTAGTTCACAATGAAGGAGAAGTTTGCTTATGTGAACAAGAGAAAGGATCATTTCTTGGAGAAGAGGATGAGGATATTGATCATATACTTACTAAAAGTCTCATGGACTATGTGGGAAGTTCATATCAACATAAATATATGCTAAAAGAGGAATTAGATGAGGCTAGCAAGCCTTATATTTTTTAATCTGACATTTTGTGTATGTTTGTGGGTGATGAATAAAGTGAAGACAAACAAAATCAAAGTTCTATCATAATTAAGGAAGAGACAACATTGTCTCATGAACATGATCAGTACCTAGATCACTTTTTATCAAGTGATTCAGATATGGAAGAGAAATTGCAAGAATCTGTTGTTTCAATGAACAAATAAGAGTTGGAAGGACAACACTATGATATAATGCTCATATGTTTTGAAGGAGAGATAAATATGTTATAATAATGGTTGTTCAATCCAAAGATTGATAAAGAGGACTACATAATAGTTGCAAGCACATAATTGAAAGGAATGCTCGAGGAATCAACTAACGAAGATGAGATTTTTTCTTTTAAAAACAATTACTTGTTTGAGTGTGTAGAGAATGCAGAGTTTTATAAAGGATATGAAGATGAGAGAAAGAATCCCAAAGATATAAATTCATTTTACACAAAGGAGAAAATGAATTGGGATAGGCAACTCAATATCTCAAACATTTCTAGATGGAGATATGGAGAAGAATAAATGAAATTTCCATCCAATGAAGATAAGCAAGTTTGGAGCAATGTTATGTACCAGAAAGAAGATAGACTGGATATTGAAGAAATGAGGATGTTGATGATGAAGGTATCTCAGAGAAGGATTTTTTAAGTAAGGAAAACAATTAACAACATAGTAGAGTTGATTTTGGAAATTTGCATCAGCAAGACCAATTGAAGGTCATAGAAAACAACAAGAGAACAACAAAAGAGAAAGACAAGCAATTAACAATAGAATAAGGTTTGGAATCCAGGAGGAATTCAACCAATGAATAATCATGATCAAGAGATCATGAAACATTTTAACCCTAGGAGTATAATGTGGGAGGTTGTTTTCCTAGAAAACAACCTTATTTGATTATACCTAGGGCGCATTTGATTTACTAAGGGAGTGGGTTCCTTGATCTTGAAATTATTGTAATTTCCTACGTTTATTTGAATTATAGAAGGATTTCATAGGACATGGTTGTTGAATGAGATTTATTATAATCGAAACTTCCTTGGTTTAACAGATCTTGAAGTAATGGAAATCTAGAACCTAGGGATAGGGAGAGGTTTTATGTGTAGTTGCATATTTTGTGGATTTGAACAAAACATGAAGTTTATTCTTCCTTGTATATTTTGTAAGCCTACGAGCACTAGAGGTAGAGAGATAGAGAAAAATAGAATAATATAGGAAGAGTGTGAGTAAAGGTCCAAATATGGAAAAATGGTCGAGCAGAGGCCAATTAAATGTAAATTAGGTCAAAGAAAGGTAGAAAGGCATTGTATAAATAATGTACAGATTCACTAATAGAATCTTTGTATTTATCGGTGTGATTATGTGTCATTGGATAATGTATTGAGTTAGTGAAATCCAGGTTGGATTATATTTGTTTGATTATTCTCCAATGTGTATTGTGCAAGGTTTAGGGTTGAGATTGTGTGAAAACCTTAATTTCAAGAAGGGTCAATGAACCATATATGTTAGATATATCGAGGGCGAGTTGACAGTTTGAAATCATCTAAAGTCGAAGATGAATTGGAATTTGAATTCCATTCCGTGTATAGAGGAATCAAAGGTCAAATTCAAGATTCAGATTCAGAAGTGCAGAAGAAGTGAGATTGATTATGAACTATAGGATCAAGCGGTAATTAAATGGGAACCACTATATTGAAGTTGTAATTTGGTTTCATTGTATCAACAATGAAGAATCATGACCATTGATCATTCAATATCAATAGTTGAAACTCACAATCCCTTAGATTGGTTTAGGTCTTGAAACCTAAGATAATCGTGACCCTTGATCGCCCTTGGATCAACAATAAAGATTACCGGTCTATCAAAAGAGAATACAGTTGTATGAGTACTCGGATGAGAAAAATTCTGATCAATGGTGAAAATTTGATTGGATCAAGAATTTTAATGGTTTTGGAGAGTACATACGGTGGAATATAATTGGAGCAACTATCTGAGAAATAAATGGTTAGAAAGGTTCGACAAAAAGAATACCTGACCAATGGTCTAGATCCATTCAATATAGCCTATATCAATGGACAAGGATGAAGAAACATGGTGCTCTTTATTGGTAAGTGTTTATTCAGTCTCAGTTTTATCTGAGGTTCCAAATAGATGGTTCTAGAGGGGAAAACTTGGAACAAATATATTGAATATAGACCTATTAGAGTTCATAAACTCTGACCATTGAAGCTCTTAATATAGAGACACTCCGAAAAAGGGAGTCCGATACTCTAGACATTGGTTGTAGTCTGAGGTTGAGTGGTGATCATTAGATCGTGAGGCAATGCAAGGTAGTTGTCAGATCCAATTGTTAAGCGATGGAAAACCCTAATTGTCCATTCAACTCCATATTAAGTCTTGACCATCATATTAAACTACCATGTGCAGGTTGAGGATGAACGTTGATCATTGATCAATGAAGGATCAAAAACCTATGTTGAGGGTGCATATTAAAGTTGTTCAAGGATTAATGTAGAGGTAACAACACACTAGTGGTATAATAAAGTTCACTAAGGGACACATGGAAGGAGGAGGAATTATAGCGCACCCCTACAAGTG
Source organism: Picea sitchensis (assembly GCA_010110895.2). Classification (NCBI taxonomy): domain Eukaryota; kingdom Viridiplantae; phylum Streptophyta; class Pinopsida; order Pinales; family Pinaceae; genus Picea; species Picea sitchensis. Next base: position 124,725 of record SNQJ01S0003674.1, on the reverse strand, counting down.
GTTTTGAAACAACTATTCATACATGCACTCAATGAATGGGATAAATCACTTTTGACAAGTGGTAAACCACCAGGGTAAGTGCCATTTGGTTTAGCTCTTGGACATGGAACTCATGAATATGGGGATAGAGTTAGCACCAATGCACTGTGAGTTAAGGGAATTTGTTAATAAACCTCAGTTATAGTCTCTAAATAGGGGTTATCAATCAGGTAAATAAACACTAGATCACCACGTCTAGTTGTATGGAATAGGACTAGTGAAATAATAGAGTACTATAGACCTCTGAAAAATAGAGAATTTGAGCCTGAGACAGGAATTTTAAGAAAAAATCGATTTCTTGAAGCTGCAATAGAGTTTTTATAACTCGGTACCCGTGGATAAGGATAAGAGAATGATTTTTTGGATATCCTTGGACACCTCATTGCATGTTTAAGATAAGCCTAGTGAAATTAGTAGTTGCAATACTATGGGTATCGACCTAGTAGGTCATCAATAAACCTAAACATATACCTTTTTGATATGGGAGGATTTAATAACTCAAACTGATTTGGGGATGGCCTCCCCAAAGGCCGAAATATTGGAATCTTGAAACAAGTCGAACAAGGTTAAGTTGAATTTGATTGTCTGTTGAAATGATCATGTTCAATGGACACTTTAGTTTTAATGGATGCTATGAACATTTATTGAGTGTTACAGTGGGATAAAGAATACTATCAATATGGAAATAAGTTATGCATACTAAATTGAACTTAGTGAGTGAGGATTTAGTGATAAGAAACCCAAAACATTGTAACCATGTTTTATTGGATTCAAGTGAAGTAATATTGATAACTGATACTCTTCTAACCATCTTGATTATTGTAAGCATGGTGGGGATTCTCAATCCCAATGTACAAATTAATTTTCATATTTTATCAAATTATGTGAGCATATTGTATTTAAATACATTTTTAGTTGAACCAATGTTTTCTATGATAGTTATCTCATTCTTGAAACATATTCCCTGAAAAATTCAAAGTATTTTATTAGACTTAACTCTCAATAGAAGAGATGGATTTTAGGGAGGATGGAAAAAATTAGTAATGGGATAAAAAGGATGGGGGGAATACAAAGGGGGATCTAGAATAAGGAAGGTGGTGATTATTTGGATAAGAAGGATGGTGGTGGGGAGGATCAGGATGGTGGATAAATAAAAAAGGGAGGATGGGATGATGATAAGAAGGATAGTGATGAATCCAAATACGGTGAACAAAATAAGGATGTAAAAAAAAAAACAACGTATGAAAACACACACACACACACACACACACATCAGTAATTAAGACATTCATCCTCCTTATCTCTTCAGTGATGAAAACCCAAACACCTACACGATAGTGTAACTGTTTGAAAATAATATTAGAAGATATGTGTCCTAGAAAAGATTGAACCTTTGGGAAAATAGAAGGTTGTGATTTGAGTATATGTGATGTAGTCCCTCTTCCCTCCTAGGAATTCTACAACCTCCCGGTCAAGGATCTTCAACTTACCCGAGCTGAATTATCTTTTCGGGCCTCCAATAGACCCTGAACAATTAACACACACACATGTCACTTTGATGTTACCCACAGGTTCAAACTACCTGCAACTCTCATCTCTGGCACTTTTGGCAACACCAGCTTGTGAGTACTAACTCTCATGCTAGACTCCTTCTCCAATATGGCCATGACTATGACTGCGAGCCAACCTCTTCGTAATTTCATCTTTGCAAATATTACAACCTCCACCCTCATTTCTTTCTGAAACGCTTCTACTGCAACACATAGATCTCTATTGCATGTCCTCCTAGATCCAATGGTCTAGACTACTTCTACCTTCATGATTTCATGAATATTTCACTTGCTCCACACAAATCCTCCAAACCTCTACCTCTCGAACTCTCCAATCCATTGCTACATGACCTCCTCATAGCCAACGATCACAATTCACCTCACGACTTCGCGACTTCGGTGACCCCCGCTCTTGCTATACTTCAAAACACTCTGAACCACGAAGTGACGACATGATTCAAAACTATTCTCCATGCAAAACTCCCAGGTCTGGTGGTCTGCAATGATCCCACACCCTCCTAGACTGATCTTACTCGTTGATTTGGAGAATCTTCAAGGGATCCTCCCTATAGAAGAATTCTCGCTGTAGTCCCTCCTGAACTTGTTCTTCTCTTGAAATTTTACTCCTTAGAGCTTTCTCCTCAACACTTAGTCGAATTTGACCTTGTGCATGCCTTGTAATAGGTTTTCTTCCACAACTTGGCCAAGGATGATTTTAAGAATGGAAATTTATTTTAAATTGTAGAAACCTTGGTGAATCTTACTAATATTTCATCTACCAACTATAAATGTTTGGCGATATTTTTGTAAAAATATTCAAATTTCTAAGTATTTTATATAGTTTTTATAAAATTTTGGCTATTTTTAAGGTAAAATAATTTTATCCTATAGAATTTGGGCAAATCAATTTTAAAATAGCGAATCTCATTTTTGGAAAAACCATGGAAAATTAGCCCATGAGCGAAATTTAGCCCCTAAAATCATCCCTGAACTTGGCTTCTTGTGGATGACTCTGCACACCTTGTGACAGTTCTTCACACTCTTTTGTAAATACACTTGAGCTACTCCTCCTGAGCTCTTGAGTCAAAACACTCTGCCACACACTCCTTGCAGAAAATACGCACACTTGCACATAAAACCTTCACTATGAACTTCCCAGAGTGACTCCTCCAATACTTAGCCAAATATCATCCTTTCCCACTCCTTGCGACAATCTTCCTTCAACTCAAAGCTTGAAGGAAGACTGTGCACTCACAACCGTTATTGTATGCATCAATTTCTCCTCCTGGACCTATGAATTAAAACAGACTCGGTCATGCACACCTTGAAGATACTTATGCACTCATTGCACATATAAGTTTCACATTATCTCTTTTGAGTTTCTGAGTCAAAACAAACTTCGTCAATGCACACCTTGCAGACACTATGCACTCCTTGCACTCACTTGTAGAAGAGAAACAATTGAAAATTATCTAAATCCTCATAGTTTCATATATCCAACCATGTAAATGCATTTATAACATAAAACAAGAAATAACATTGAAATCAACATAAATCCTACCATTCATTCATTTAGATAGACACAAAAACACCAACCATTTGGGACAATGCTCCTCTGTTATATTCATTCAACATTTATGTACATGGATTCAAACAATTCTCTTCAACAACTCTACAACTCTCAGCTACAATTGCAACAACTAGAATGCCAACAATGATCAACCTTCAACAGCCTCCTTTGGGAAACAACACATTTATTTATACAACCTGAGCTCTTTGAGCTTTCCCTCCAAGCTACCTTAGTGTTATCCTATTGAAATAAAATCATTCAACTACTAGTATTTATTACAATAAATTATTGTGACAGACAGATAATATCAAACACATCGAATCTGTATTGCACGCAACTTCATTAAAGAAGAATACATCCTCCAATGACCTCACACGATCATCCAGATTCAAAACATTAAAGAAGTTCTTAAATTAGAGTCTTTTCAAAACATATGCGTGATACATATCCTTTAATTTAAAACTATCACTTCAAAATGCACGCTAGTGCATTGAGCTGTCCTCCACGCATGCTTTGTTGGCGATGCTCCTGCAACATTTTCCTCTGGACACAAATTTATGGACTCCTGTCCATGAGCTCCCACACTGACCTTCCATGCTTCTATCTATCCACTTCATTTACCCAACTGACATCTTGTATCATGTGTCCTTTCCATTTGACCAGGTACTCGATATAAGTTATTCTACTGGTCTTCTTACCAATTCTCTGATCTACGATATTTTCCATCTGCGGATTTTCTTCTACCAGCATTGACTTTTCCCACTGGATCCCTTTATGATCTTCTGATCCTTTTTCATATTTATTGTAAGGATACAGGTTTGAAACATTGAATATGGATGATATACCCGCATCTTCTGGCAACTCTATCTCATAAGCATTTTCATCAAATTTTCTTAAGATTTTGCATGGTCCTATCTTGTTCAGATTTAGGTTATTGTATGTCCCCCTTGGGAACCTTTCCTTCCTAAGATGTCCTAGAACTTGATCCCTCACTTCAAATTGATTTTTTCTCCTTTGTTTATCAACTCTGCATTTATACTCTTTGCTTCTATTCTGCATTTTCTCTTTGATCTGATTATGAAGCTTCTACATTTCTACAACAAAGTATTCTTCTCTGATGCTTCTGAATTCATTCTGCTCCAGATATCTCAACTTTGATACTCCTCTTGTTTTCATCCCATATACTATATGAAATGGGATCTTTCCGGTACTCATGTTTACTGAGTCATTATATGCAAACTCTGCTTGTGACAGAATTTGATCCCACTGGCTATGGTGTTCAATGACCAAACTCCTCAAAAAATTTCCTAAGATCTGATTCACCACCTTAGTCTGTCCATCCGTTTGAGGGTGATATCCTGAACTAAAATACATTTCTGTCCCCAACTTATTCCACAAAGTTCTCCATAAATGACCAACAAACTTGGTATCTCTATCTGAGACAATACTGTAAATGTGTTGAACCTACACATAATAGATCTAGCTAGAAAATACCACACACATTTGCAGAGAGAAATTGAGAAAGAAGAAGCANTTCCACAAAGTTCTCCATAAATGACCAACAAACTTGGTATCTCTATCTGAGACAATACTGTAAATGTGTTGAACCTACACATAATAGATCTAGCTAGAAAATACCACACACATTTGCAGAGAGAAATTGAGAAAGAAGAAGCACGAGAGAAAGAATGGAAGAATTCTCATTAACTGTATTCCACACTCAAAGAGTGAATGATTTACAATAGATATAGGATACATGAGTAACTAATGAGACATAGTGGTGGTCTAGATTGATCTGGACACACATCAACAATTACAAGAGTAAACTGCCACCTAGTCTATTCTCTTAGGCAGTTACGGGAGTGAACTGCCACCTAGCTGAGTTAACTAGTCAAAAATTCTTCAGTTAACTGACTGAACAAAGAGTAGTGAGTTGGTGATGATCCCAATGTCGCATGGTGACAAAACCAATGCAATATCTAAACTCAACTCAACTAGTCAAACTGAAGTGTCAACTAAAATAGAATATTCTCCAGGTGGAATATTCTCCCATAAAATATAGGAGACTAGATAATGACTAATTATGACTAATAAACAAGGAATAACCTTAGGAAAAATAAATCCTGGGTGGGTTTGAAGTAACTCCAACACCCCCCCTAAACATCACTATGGTGAAAATAAAGAATGGGTCCTGACTACGAAGCCATGTTAGGTACCCAAATACAAAATATACACTGAACTAAATGAGGAA
>SNQJ01S0003674.1:106192-119258 GCA_010110895.2 Picea sitchensis | reverse complement strand
CCTTCAAAATACAATGCATAAAATAAAAAATTATAAGGAACAAAAGGCAGTTGCTAAGCAACCATGTCCTTCACTCCAAGAAGAACTTGCAACTGTGCAAGTTTGTGCTCGTTGAAGATATTGTTGAAGATGTAGATGTTTGCACGGATCTGATGAAGTATATGCACCGTTTAAATGTCCACACATATCCACTTTATCTTCTTGTAATGAATAATATCCAAATAAATTTTGGATGAAACTTTGAAAACCGTGCGGCCGTTTCCAGAAAAATACTAAAATTTTGTTGATTTTAAAACGATCATAACTTTACTTTACGTACTCCATTTCGGATGATTTTTTTTTCGAAATTGGATATTTTCTCGAGAGAAATTCAAATATACAATTTCTTTCTGCAAATTGTGCTCATAAAATATTAGAATGGAGTTTGATGTTCATGGCTCCCTTTTTGTCTCCTGAGGTGCATGCATTGCGCATGGAAAAATATCTGCATGTGACTCCTGAGATGCATGCCATATATCTTCCACATGAATTTCAGAAAACAAATCTAAAATGGAGTATACATCGTTTTCGATTATTGGAATACAATTTTGTATAGATACTTGTGTAGAAGGCTCTTTAAACTGAGATGATTTATCTTTCAATGGATTTTCTACATTCTCTATCTTGTCAACATTTTTCATGCATTCTTCCTTATTCACAGATAAAACCTCCAATCTACTCCATAAATCATTTGGAGTGAATTATTATGAGTCATCATATACTTGATGGAAAATTTCAGGAGAAATAAAATAGATGATACATCCTATGGCCATATCTTGTCTATTGAGAAAGTCATTTTTCTCATCGGCAAAATTAGGTTCCACTTCCATTGCAATAGCTATTTGGTACAAGCCTCTGCATCTAAGATGAAATATAATTTTTGGCTTCCATTCCAAATAGTTATGAGGCATGACAAGTATTGTTGGTGAGTAAAACATAGATTCCATATTTATGTGTTCTTCAATCTTCAATACCTGTAAAAAATAATTTGACGTAGCTTTTGGTTAGCAGTCCATCGGCTCTGATACCATGTAAATGTGTTGAACTTGCACATAATAGATCTATCTAGAAAATACCACACACATTTGCAGAGAGAAATTGAGAAAGAAGAAGCAAGAGAGAAAGAATGGAAGAATTCCCATTAACTATATTCCACACTCAAAGAGTGAATAATTTACAATATATATAGGATACATGAGTAACTAATGATACATAGTGGTGGTCTAGATTGATCTAGACACACACCAACAATTACAAGAGTAAATTGCCACCTAGTCTAGTCTCTTAGGCAGTTACGGGAGTGAACTGCCACCTAGCTGAGTTAACTAGTCAATAAGTCTTCAGTTAACTGACTGAACAAAGAGTAGTGAGTTGGTGATGATCCCAATGTTGCATGGTGACAAAATCAATGCAACATCTAAACTCAACTCAACTAGTCAAACTGAAGTGTCAATTGAAATAGAATATTTTCCAGGTGGAATATTCTCCCCTAAAATATAGGAGACTGGATAATGACTAATTATGACTAATAAACAAGGAATAACCTTAGGAAAAATAAATCCTAAGTGTGTGTGAATTAACTCCAACAAATACTCTTGGGAAACCCATGAAGTCTCACAACTTATTTGAAAAACAAATTAACAATGTGTGTTGCATCATTAGTCTTCTGACATGGGATAAAGTGTGCCATATTAAAAAATATATCAACTACCACAAATATGGAATCACTTCCTCTTTGTGTCCTTGGAAATACCAATACAAAATCCATATTTATTGCATTTTAAGGCCTCTCTGGAATAGGAAATGGTTGATACAATCTAGTATTATGTCTCTTCGCTTTTGCATACTAGAAAATATTACATTTGTTCACAAACCTTTTCACCTCTGCCCTCATACATGACCAATAGTATGAACAGTTCAACTATGCAAATTTCTTGTCATGGCCAAAATGTTTGGCTAGACTTCCACTATGTTTTTCCTTCAACATATTTTCCATCATTGAGCACTTTGGTATGCACAACTGGAAACCTTTAAACAACAACCCATCCTGAATCAAATATTCTTCCCATTGGATTCTGTCTTTGAGTATAGGATTTTCACATGCTTCATATGCTTCTTTGAAATATGGATCATCATGATACATATCCTTAAGGTGTTCAAACCCTAAGGTTTTCACTTGAAATTCCTGCAGAATCAAACATCTCCTACTTAATGCATCAACAACCTTGTTAGAATTACTAGAAATATGTTTAATGAAAAAAGTAAATTTCTGCATAAAATCTATCCACTTAGCATGTCTCTGGTTTAATTTCTCTATTCTGGTTATGAATTGTAAAGCTTGATTATTGCTATAGAAAACAAACTCTTTCGGAACAAGATAGTGCCTCCATTTCTTTAAGGCTTGAATTATTGCATAGAGCTATTTATCATATGTGGAGTAATTTTTCTTAGTGTCATTCAACTTCTCACTGAAATATGCAACATGCCTATTATCTTGGCTTAAGACCGCTCCAATTGCAACTCCACTCACATCACATCTTACTTGAAATATCTTCTCGAAATCTGGTAAGACCAGAATCAGTTGTTGTGTTATCTTCTCTTTCAATATATTGAAGCTTTTCTCGTCTTCTTCTATCCACTTAAAATACTTGTGTCTCTTCTTCACCATATCCATCATTGGTTTACAAATTTCACTAAAATTTCTAATGAACTTCTGATAGAAACTGGCTGATCCTTGGAAGCTTCTCACCTCAAATATGCTTCTTGGCGATGACCATTATTTGATTTCTTTAACCTTCTCTGGATCCATCTTCAATTCATTTGAAGAGATCACAAAACCCAAGTAAATGAGTTTTGTATTCATAAAATATGATTTCTTTAAGTTTATAAGTAGCTTCTCCCGCTAAAATATCCTCATCAATAGAGTTAAATGTCTCAAATTCTCTTCTTCAGTTTTACTGAAGACTAGTATATCATCCAGATATACAATCACAAAATTTCCAATGAAATCTTTCAATACCTCATTCATCAATATCATAAAAGTACTTGGCGCATTTGTTAAGCCAAACGACATAACAAGCCATTCATACAACCCCTCATTTGTCTTGAAGGTTGTTTTCCACTCATCACCTTCTCTCATTCTTATCTAATCATATCCACTTTTCAGATCTATCTTTGAAAAATAATTCACCCCAATCAAAAAATCCATTAAGTCATCCACCCTGGGTAAAGGAAATCTGTACCTGATGGTGATATTGTTTATGGATATTTAGTTTGTACATATTCTCCATCCTCCATCCTTATTTGGACTCAACATAGTTGGTACTACGCATGGACTCAAGCTTTCTATGACCAATCCTTTTTCCATCAAATCCTGGACTTGTCTCTTCACCTCTTCATTCTCTTGAGGTGTCATTCTGTATTCTTATTTGTTCAAAAGACTTTCTCCTAGTATTAGATCAATGTGATGGATAATACTCCTAATAGGTGGCAATGATATTGGAAACTCATCCACTACTATGTCGAAAAAATTCTCTAACAACTCCTGGATTTCCTCAAGCAAATCATCCATAGAAGTTCTTGTAAGTATAACTCTGGGTTTCCTCACCACAACAAACTGCATATCATGTTCCTTTTTTACTTCACTCAGGAGTTCCTTCCCACTCATGAGAAATATACTTGTGTTGGATTCCTCCTTTACTTTCTTTTCTTCAATTGGCAACAACATATGTTTCCTACCATTCTTCTCCAAGGTATAATTATTCTTTGTTCCATCATGAATTACATTCCTATCATACTTCCATGGTCTTCCCAAAAAAACATGATATACATCCATGGGAATCACATCACAAAAAATCTCATCTCTATATCCTCCTATTTTAAATGCAATAAGGGATTGTTTTCTTAGTTTTACCTGATGACCTTTCTGCAACCATGAGACCTTGTATGGTGTCGGATGAGCAGTCATATCCAACCACAATTTCTCCACCATCTCTGTGGATACTAAGTTATCGGTGCTCCCACTGTCAATTATCACCCTGCAAACTCTATCCTTAGTCTTGCAAGTAGTTCTGAACAAATTGTTCCTCTGCATTGGATTTTCAACCTCTAGCTCTTGCTTCAAAAGAACCTTCTTCATCATCATGTATCTTCCATGTTCTAAACCTTCTACTTCAACATTCCACTTTTGCACTTCTGAAATGTGAGATTCATCTCCTCCTTCTTTATTTCTCCCAGGGAATTCTCAAGACATGTGTCTTGTCTTTCCACAGGAATAAAATTTCACCTCTCCTCCTCTATCCCTTCCTCTTCATCAAGGAAAAGAGTTTCTTCCACCATATTGTCTCCCTCGGGAAATTCTTCCTCTTTTCGAGTGACTATGGGTTTTCTCCATCTCACCTTTGGGTTTCTGTGCCTTATCATGGGTGATTCCCTTTCCTCTGTCTGGACTTCGTCCTCTGCCTCGCTGACTCTTCTTTCTGTCCAACTTCTCCCCTTCCTTCAATGCGATATGAGAAGCGCTCTCCAATGCTCTCATTGTCATCATGTTGATTTCGTCCTATATTTCATATATCAAGCCATTAATATATATGGAAAAATTTTCATCATCTTTCTCCCTTTGTCCAACCCTGATTTCAGTTTGTAGAACTTATCTGTGTACTCTTTCATAGTCATTCCTTTCTGCCATGGGTTCTGCAACTTCCTGAATAGATTTATCTAGTAATCCTTAGGTATGAATTTATCCTTTAGGTTGGCTACCATTCTATCCAAACTCTTAATCTTTTTCTTACCTTTGCATCTTCTGTTAGCCTGTAGTTCATCTCACCACAACACTGCATGTCCTTTTAATATGGTGATAGCATGCTTCACCTTCTTCTCCTCATCGACATCTTCATATTCGAATTAATTGTCCATTGACCTTATCCAATCCAACAATTATTCAACATCTAAATTTCCTTCATACATTGGGACATCTATCTTCACTCTAGCTCCCAACTTGACAACCGCTTTCAGAAACCGTTCTTCCACAACCTCCTCTAATACAGTTTCTTCAACTTCTACTTCTTCATTCTCTGCATCACCATCGTCTCCAGCATCAGGTTCTCTCATTTGCGCTGTCTCCATAGCATATAACCTTGCTCAAAGCTCTCATATCTCTCTTTCCATAGCTCAATTTGCTACGATTGTCTCTGCATGTCTTCTAGGTGGCATTCTGTTGAAATTTCTTCAAACAACTACCATTGGATGTATCTGATACCTCTTAATGATATCACACTACCTCTTCTTTTTCACCTTCTTCCTACAGAACTAGAATCCTTGGCTCTAATTTCCACCTGATGCTATCAGAAATAACCTTTTTCAGGCTTTGATACCACTTGATGCAGTCCCCCTTCTTTCCTATGGATTCTATGACCTCCAGGTCAAGGATATTCAACTTACCTACGCTGAATTAGCTCTTTGGACCTCCAATAGACACTGAAAAATTAACACACGCACAGGTCCCTTTGATGTTACCCGCAGGTTCAAACTACCTGCAACTCTTCTCTCTGACACTTTTGGCAACACCAACTTTCGAGTACTAGCTCTTGTACTAGACTCCTTCTCCAATATGACCACGAATGTGACCGAGGGCTAGCCTCTTTGTAATTTTGGCTTCGGAAATGTTACAACCTCCGCCCTCGTTTCTTTCTGAAATGATTCTACTGCAACACACAGATCTTTGCCGCGTGTCCTCCTGGATCCGACGTTCCATACTACTTCGGCCTTCACGACTTTGCGAATATTTCTCTTGCTCCATAGAAATCCTTCGAACCTCTACCTCTCGAAATATCCAATCCGCTGTCATGTGACCTCCTCATAGCCAACGATCAGAATTCACCTCGTGACTTGGCGACTTCGATGACCCCCAATCTTGCAATATTTCAAAACACTTCGAACCATGAAGTGCCGACAGGCTTCACAACTATCCTCCGTGAAACTCTCCCAGGTTTGGTGGTCTGGAATGATCCCACACCCTCTTATATGGGTCTTACTTGTTGATTTGGAGAATCTTCAAGGGGTCCACCCTATAGAATAATTCTCACCGCTCTCCCTCCTGAACTTGTTGTACTCTTGAAATTTTACTCCTTAGATATTTCTCCTCAACACTTAGTCGAATTTGACCCATGTGCATTCCTTGCAATAGGTTTTCTTCCACAACTTGGATTCTTGTGGACGACTGCGCACACCTTGTGACAATTCTTCACGCTCTTTTGCAAATACACTTGAGATACTCCTCATTATCTCTTGAGTCAAAATACTCTGCCACACACTCCTTGCAGACAATACACACACTTGCACGTAAAATCTTCACTATGAACTTCCCAGAGTGACCCTCCAATACTTATCCAAATATCATCCTTGTGCACTCCTTGCGACAAGATTCCTTCAACTCAATTCTTGAAGGAGGACTGTGCACTCCTTGTAACCATTCTTATATGGCTCAATTGTTCCTCCTAGACCTATAAATTAAAATAGACTCGGTCATGCACACCTTGCATATACCTATGCACTCCTTGCACATATAAGTTTCACGTTATCTCTTCTGAGATTCTAAGTTGAAACAAACTCTGTCAATGCACACCTTGCAGACACTATGCACTCCTTGCATTCACTCATAGAAGAGAAACAACTGAAACTTATCTAAATCCTCACAATTTCATATATTCAACCATGTAAATGAATTTATAACATAAAATAGGAAATAAAAGAGAATTGAAATCAACAGAAAGCCTACCATTCATTCATTCAGATAGACACAACAACACCAACCATTTGGGACAATGCTCCTCTGTTATATTCATTCAACAATTATGTACATGGATTCATACAATGCTCTTTAGTAAATCTACAACTCTCAGCTACAATGGCAACAACTATAATGCCAACAACTATCAACCTTCAACAACCTCATTTGGGCAACAACACATTTATTTATACAACCTGAGCTCTTTGAGATTTCCCTCCAAGCTACCTTAGTGCTATCCTATTGAAATAAAAGCATTCAACTACTAGGATTTATTACAATAAATGTTTGTGAAAGAAAGATAAGACCAAACACATCAAATCTGTACTGCACCTAGCTTCATTAAAGAAGAATACATCCTCCAACGATCTCACGTGATCGTCCAGCTTCAAAACATTAAAGAAGTTCTTAAATTACAATATTTTCAAAACATATGCGTGATACGTCTCCTTTAATTTAAAATTATCACTTCAAAATGCATGCTAGTGCATTGAGATGTCTTCCAATCGTTATTTGTTGGCGATGCTCCTACATCAATACGAAGGAATTATCAACGCTACACAAATCAAATAAATTAAGAGAAGAATAAACTTGAGCTCATAGAATTTTTGTGAGGACAGATTTCCAAATTATGAAAATATTTTTTTTATTGACTAGTGGGATGGATTCTCAAGCATCAACCATTATTTTCTCCAATATACTTTGAAATGATGTGAATTTCTTGTAATTTTATGGAAAAACAATGGTCATCAAGTTGATGTTATAGTATCAAACTAATTGGTAAAAAAAATAAAAAAAATGAAATTGAAATAATTATCTCTCCATCTCTCACAACCTTCAAAGACTTTAATTAAAATATTAAGTATCTCATGTTCAAAATAGTAATTATTTACTATTTGAAGATTTATTGAATTAAAAAGATCTATATATTTGTAAAATACTTTGAGCACTATTTTGAACAAGTTTCTATCAAAGAAATTATTAACACCCACTATCCACACTAAAGTAGAACAAACCAAAATGATACCCTTTTCACCCATTAATACCCTCAACATTTATGTTAAACTCTTTCAAAATAGCTTTCCTACATGCATTTTTAAGGATTGGTGATATAGTTGACTGAAATTGGTTATTTTTTCAATTAGTTATTGTAACTACCAAAATTCTGTGTAAATAACACCAAAATTCTGTGTAAATACGTTAACAATTTCATAAAAAATAACACCAAAATTCTGTGTAAATACGTTAACAATTTCATAAAAAAATAATTTTTTTATCACAAACTCCATTAAAAAAAATTACTATGATGTTAAAAAATACATTGTCGACTCATGTGATAGGAGTGATTGTCAAGAAAAAAAAATAAACGAGGAAACATGGTGAAACCATGACGCAAAGGTGTTGTAATGTAGAATAACATTTTTTTTTATATTTTAAGAGTTGTGAATACAATGCAACATTGATACAAATATGACACAAACTTGAAACAAAATAACGACACATAACATTGAATATGTGCATCAACACAAAAAAAAACTTAACCAAAAATGTTGAAGGTCATAGTGATCCAAATCAACAATGTTACAACCCGGCATTGTAGTAGTGTATATACATCATTGCATCCATCGCTATAAATAAATATGATATAATTGTAAAGCATAGTGGAACATTTTGGATGTAAAAAAGATAACAATGAATGTATGCATGCAAATTCATTGGCACATGTAGAACTCTTATTATCAACCTTTTCTCTACACATTCCATTTATTCCACTTTCTAGGTATAAGCATTAAATAATATTCTGCAACTCCATTTGAATTTTTGTAACTATGGTTCTACATACCTTGAAAAATGCATTTTTTTTAACAAATCCTACCCAATCAAAATATTCATTTAAAAAAAAAAAACAAAACTATGGAATTTATATTAATAAAAGGATATGTGCTTAGCTCACAACAAGTATTACATCAAAAATGGATTTCAACTTGAGTTGTTTTTATCAAAAAAAGTTTCTAATTGTATCTAAGATTGCCAGTTGTGGGGAGTTTCCAAAATAACATTATTTTGAAGTTTTTAACAATGTAAATTTGACAGAAATGAGCCCTAGAATCCTAGTGATTTTAAAATACATATATGAAACTTAGATTGAAGGGAGAAATGACCTTTTGTTGCTGTGTGTCCATTTTTTGTTGCTTCCTTATATCCAATTGATTCCCACATTATCACTTGTCCATCCAATTGAGCTTAATGACTCTTCACCTCTATTTCCAATTCTACCGAGGAAAGGGTTTGATGACTGAGAGCACTTGTGTAGTAAATATGCTTGAATTAATGATCCTCCATATGTTAAATTGATGAGAAGCTTCATGGGCCTTTGAGGTCATATTCATGGGATCATTTGTTCATTGATTACCGTTGATAATTAAAACACACATTTTTTGTTTAGTGGCTAGGTTTGCTTGTTAATATACCACATAATTGTTCTCTCGTAATGTGTGGTAGCAATGGAATTTTGTGAATGATACCTTTACCTATTTGATTCTTTCATGTATGTATTCCAAATTGAATTCCTAAGGACATAAATCAAAAATAAAATAATGAACTATTAATTTGGAGTCTCCAACCAACATGATATTGATGCATTAATAGTTTTGGATATATTTAACCATTGCAAGAGAGTATAAGCTTCAACCGCATTATTGGAAGAAAATTGTTACGAGGGAAAAACTCTTTATGGCCAAGGGTAAACCACAATAGACAAGTATGACTGCAGATATCAACTCAATTCCATTGTATGCTATATAAACTAATGTGCAATACAAGAAAGAGGCCTACCTCAATCCAACGTTCGATGATGTTCCACCGTTGAGCACTTCGACCCAAAGATTTATACCTGCAACAAGTTTTCAACAAACAATATTAGAAAGTACACAGTGATAGTATAAATGGGTTAGCACATTAGATAACATAATCCATTAATAAACATTACAAACATGCCTATGGATAATAATCATATATTTGCACGATACCAATAGGAAGAGAAAGGAGTATTTCTATTAATAATTGATCAACATAAGTGACAACATTACAAACTTCCGTGTCAACACAGTTTGAAACCAAGGAACCAAGTTCCTTCCAATTGGGCCTCCACCACTTCAATCCTCCACCAAAGGCAAGCTCATAGGAGAGAGACAATGAGGTTCTCTCAACAATAGGGAAAGAGCTTGGGGGCTGAACATTGTGTTCAGACTTGAGGGACAAAGGGATGTAGACTCAATATGAAGTAATTTCTCTAGAGTAACTTTTCTCTCAAAGTTGAATGCTTTCTCCTCTTTTCCATAGATCAGAACTGTGCTTTTATATTCTTCAAAATGTAATTGAAGGGATGAGTCAGAATGTTTCTAGTATGTGGAAGGCTAAGGATCAGTGATCTCTTGTCGTGACATGGAAACCCGACTCCATTTTGTATTTTCTGGCACAAATCCTGGTGTATGTGGGTTGTAGTGGAGCATCCTGCGTATACGCATGTTGTATAGCATATAGGGCACATATATGTGGAAAAATGTTATTTTTGGCTCTGGATTCATCTAAAATGGATGACAAGTCTACATAGAGAAATGGAAAAATTCCCTCTGTGCAAGATAGCAATGGTGGGGAAAATATTTCTATAACAGATTCCCCCTAATGTGTGAGATTAGAGGAGTATCTGTGATGGCCGGAATACATTATAAATAACCTAGAAGTGGAGTGGTAGAGAACCAGCTGGACGAACTCGATTTCTCATTACATTTTGTATTGATTTTTCATACATGGCTGCCAAGAATACAATGTAGATCCATGTGGAAAATATACCAAATAAATGTCTATGGCCATGAATATGAAAATATAAATGTGGTTATATGCCAAAAGTTGTCATAGTCACAAATAAGGCCCAGTGAAACTAGTCTCAAAATCAATCTGAAGATATCTGTATACCATGGAATACAATCTGATTTCCCATGATCACTGAAGTCGAATAGGTGTTGGTCCAATGAAAGGGAAGCAACGACTCAGGAAAGTTGTGACCACATAGTGATGTCTTCAAGCCTTCTACACTATCCGCCAAGGGTGCAAGTGTACATCATGTGAATAAAGGAGTTGAGGTCGAACATAATGAGACATCGTTTGATTACCAGTGATTGAGGTATACCATTAATAAATGGGAGACAACCTAACAATAATGAAAGTAGGTAACAAGGCATCGATTACATTCCTACAAGTGTGAATCAATGATTCGATGTCGAACACTTGAGAAATCCATTGATCAGGAGACATTGATGTATTCCCATCTGTCAATGGCGAGAGAGCCTGCCACTAATGACTGCAAGCCTCAAGGTACTCATAAAACTCTAGGTCTCATATCCAGAATAAATGAGCCGAAGTTGATGGAAAGAGACCCGTTGAAAGGAGAACATTAATGCATCTCTCATCAGTCAACATGAGGAACAAAGTAGGAGCTTCATGATTTGGTGGAGATCGGACGAAGAACATGTTCACGAACCAACGACCCTGTGCATCTTTCGCGTGTACCAAATGCAAGCGGCATACGGAAAATACCCTTTGAATAGTAGCCAATGATGAAAACCATTGACAAAGGTGATGAAACCACTAATAAGGCTAATGACACCCAAGACACTGCACAAATCCCAAAGTGTGAATAGATGTCTTGCCGTCGAGCAAAAGGAAAACCACCCAGTCAACGACCAATGATGAAATGTCGTTTGTTGGGTTCAAGGTGACCTATCGATGATGCAATTAGGGCCAGGGTGCATGATAAGACCATAGTATCATGTGATTTTGAGAGAAATTGAGGGTATGGACGATAGGCAAAGTCAAGATTTCTGAGGAGTGGCCAACAAAGGTTGATAGACTTCCTTTGAACAAGAGCATGAGACATATGGTGGAATCCACCAACATAGACTCAATGATGTGACTATTATATGTAGGAGGCATCAATAATGTTCTCTATAGGGACTGGACGAGTAACCATTTGGTAGAAAAAACTTTGTAATGAGATTAGCTTCCTAAGGCCTTGCTAAACCCAAAATTATGATGACACAAGGACTCAATAATTTTGTGCTTTGTTCAAAGGCAACACAAATGCTGCCAATTATAATATAGTACTCCCTTCCCGTCCATCGTTTTTTTGTTTTTTGATAATAAATGAATGCTATGATACAGAGGAGGAAACGAGTGTTGCAAGTAAGCAAAACTAGTTCCAAAAATGGAACGTACCTATGTTCAATGCAAGGAAATGCATGCGGGATATGGACACTCAGGGTGATGTTCCCTCCAGGGTACAGGGTGTCAAACTACGAAGGATATAAACAAGGCTCTACTTGGTTGAGGATGCAAAAAATTCTTAGGTAACAGTTTATAACGCAAAGCGAGAACTGACTAAATGCTCAATAGGGCATGAGATGCAATCACAACTTAATGCCAAAAAATATCCATTTTTGTGTCTTGTAGTCTACTTGGTGTGAAAATGGGGTAAACTTGTGCCAAATAGACATCTTTTCAAATCCAATCTACGAGTGTGAAAAAAACAAGTTCACTCAACAATCTTTTCTATTTTTGATAATGAGTCAAAAAAGAGCGTAACTAAAAATCATGACCTTTCGAATCCAATTTAACGAGTGTGAAAGGGACAAATCACTCGACAATATTTTCGGTTTTTAAACGAGTTGGAAAAGAGCTTAACTAAGACTCATTTTTGGGAGTCTGCAAGGAATAAGGCTGCATGTGCATGAATGATAAATGAGGCTCATCATAAGGTCATGTATTGAATTATAATGGACTTCCGGTCCTAAGGAAAAACTCGACATGGGCACCAAATGACAAAAAGAATCTAACTATGATGCCCATGTTTGGTAAGTCTCTACCATTTATTAGCAACACAATTTATAGTAGATGAGAGGTTTTGTGTCGAAACAAATGGGTTCATTCCTAAGGCATAAAAAACGGTAGTCGAAGGATAATGCAAAAATGCACAATGGAGTGGATACCTATCCTATATGCTTGGTTATGAAAATACCTGCCCGAGGTGACGAACGCCCAATCATGATGTTGAAATCCACAAGAAAACTAAGTCAAAACTACAAAAACTAGCTCAAAACCTCTCTTGAATTAGTCCATTGGGTGAAAAAATAGCATGAAACTATATAAAGTGGGAAAAAATATCTTATAAATAGTAATAAAATCAAG
>SNQJ01S0003674.1:56489-74989 GCA_010110895.2 Picea sitchensis | reverse complement strand
TAGGTTTTAGCACAAGATTGAGCACGTGAGCTAGGTTGGATGCACAAAGGTGCATTTTGGTGAACCAAAGACAACAAGCTTGAAGGAAGAAAATGGCAGGAGGCCTATCTTCTTCATTTTTTGGCCAAATGTGGTGCCGAAAAAGCCCAGCTAGGGGTTTTTGGATGTTTTGAATCCATTAGCACAGTTTTCAAAGGAATTTGAAGACTTCTTTTGTAGGTTTTTCACCATTTAAGTTTCAGAGAGCTCCAGGGAGCTTGAATCCCTCATTGATTGAGGCCATGCTTAGATGAGCCCAAGTCTGTTTTCTTTGACTGAATAGTCAATTTTGGCTAATTGTTATGCTCTGAACACATTGGGATAGGGTTCTTATCCATTTGAGGACTTTTACAGGTGTTTGTTCCACAAGGAAGCTGAGGGAAGCTCAAGGCCACATGTAGAAGAGGTCATGCCCAGATGAGCCATGATCCGTTTTCAGAGTTCTATTAGTCATTTCTGGGGTTTTTATGTATTCTGAACCCAATGGTACAATTAGTATTTCCATTGGATTTGAGCAACATCTTGTAAAAGAATCTTTGAAAAACTAATCCCAGAGAGCCTAGTCCATTGATGGAGGCTCAAGGAGATGTAGCTCAGTTGGGGGTGAACTCCTTTATCATGTTGTGAGTGTTGTGAGTGTTTGCTGGATATTATTTGTTGCAAGTTATTTTTTGTTGTTGTATTTATGAAAACAACATATTTAACCTTTAAAAAAAAAATTCCTCACACATAAACATTTAAAAGAAGATGCATAAACTTGGCACATAATTTATCTTGCATAACTAAGACATTGAGCAAGGTCCTGACAAGTTTATTTTAATGAAGTAGAGGGTGCTTGCATAGCATAACAAGTCAGCCCCCTATTTTCGGATCATAGATACATCCAAATAAATATGGAGTTTCTGGACATCTCATCACTAGGCGTGGAATATCAATATGCTGTCAAAATCGATAAGAAATTTAAACAAAAGAAGCAGGAGTTTGGATTTCCAAATTCCTCACAGTAGAAGTAGGGAAAAGGTTGCCCCAAACCACAAAACAAAGGACAAAGCAAGGATGGACCCCCTCAGGACAATGAGTCCAAGACACAAACAAGGAAAGGTAATGATAAGATGAAGAAAGACATTAGGAAGTCGTGTGGATTCCATAAAATCCCCTGGAATAACATTGATGAATGTCGCTCGAATCGGTTGTTGGTTTCCAAGATGAAAGCCTCAGAGTTAGAGGAATATTCCGAATCTTAATCATATCCAGACAAAGGGAAGTAGATCATTGACTAAGAACCTATTGCCATTGTCGCTACAACCAAGTTCCAACCAAGTGACCCAGAGGAACTAGAGGAAGGTGAATGGGTTTTTCACTCGTAGATGTGGGTGAAGCGTGATCCACTACATTTCACTCTCAATAGAGGAAGTCAAAAGAACCTGATCTCAGTAGAGGTCGTCAAGTGGTTGAACTTGTCGAAGACACTGCACCTGCAACCCTACGCCATCGAGTGCCTCCACCAAGGAAGAGACCTACACGTCAGCCAATAGTGTTGTCTTCTCTACGACATCAAGACCTTCAAGGATTAGGTATTATGTGATGTTTCCCCACTTGAAGTCTATGATGTTCTTTTAGGACAACCATATATGTGGAAATGTCACGCTATCTATGAGTCTCAACCCCACAATGTCATTGTTACTTTGGGATTTCATCTCTACAGAGTACGAGAGGTAGCTATGACTACTTCCGCTCCATTGATATCTAAAAACAATGCCGCAAAGTAATTTATGAGAACAAAAAAATTTCCCTCTTCACGATCCTGTCCAATGGTGAACAGGAGGTCATTATGACCACTAAAACCTTGGTCAAAGTCATTTCTATCCATCAGAAGAAGGTGGATGATATTGTAGAGGAGAAAAAAGAGAATGATAGTCTTCCATATGTTCAACATAGCTCTATTGGCCACGAATCTTTTAAGGTGTGCTTGGGGTTCCAACCATCAAACCCCATTGATAGAGTTATTCTTGTTGCATCTTCACCGATAGAGTCTTCCCACACTCTAACCAAGGTAGATCATGGATCCATATCTATTGAACATATCCAACACCTCCAACAGGTTCATGAAATCCTTCCATAGGTAAAGCATAAGAAGGACATCTACTTCAACAATCAAAGTGATTCACCAAGGTTCAGATTTAGCATAAGTTTCCCCATATCCTAAGGGAACTCGACGAAATGGAGACAATTTCTTCCTAAGGGGGGATGAATGATCCAGGTGAATATCAGTGGCCAACCACCTTTTCCAGCAAATAAACATTTCGAGCCTATGGTTTTGATAAACCATGATACTCGTTCTTTTGATAGGGAATGGAATGTAATACCATCTTCATTTCTTAATTATAGACATTATGTAATGATTTCTTAGTGGTATTATGTACATTCCTAAAACATAGCGTTAATGCACCAAATCCCATTAAAACTTTGTAGTTAAGTGTGCTCGAGCTATATTAGTATTGGGATGGGTGACCAGTCGAGAAGTCCTAGTGTTTTACATGCATATGAAATTTTATAAACTTATATTAATTTATCCCACATGCATTATGGGAATGGTTCTCCTCTCACTCTCTCATATATAATTGAGGTTAAGGAGGCCCTTTAAGAAGGAAATGGAGTGTGATGTAAAGATTTTTGTGAATGAAGCGTATCCAACATATCTTTCTTTTTAGAGATAAGCTACTTGATTCTGCCAGTTTGTGTTCTATTGTGTTTTTCTATCTTATTCAATAATAGAAGTTGGGTTTCACTATATTTATGTGTTCTCTGCTATATTTTTGTGTATTTCATTGTTATCTATCTGTTGTATTTCTGTCTTCGTGTCATTCTCAAAATAATCTGGATCATCCAGACTATTTGTTTGCACACACACACACACACATATATATAATCAACAATAAAAACAAAAACAAATAGTTTGGGCCAAATATTTAAATTTCCTCAATCACGAACTGACATATTAACAATATTTGTAAACTGATATGGTATGGGAACTTTGAGACATTTATATGCAACACTTTGAGACTCGTACATGCACCATTTCTGCACCCATACATGCGCTAGTTCCACACCCGTACATGCACATGTTCCAACCATCTCCTAAATGTGTGGAATTAAATTGATTACTAAATTCCTACATCCATCCCCACAATAAGATCTTGTTTTTAAGAACCAATCAAAAGATAGGAAAAAAAAAACATTGATCACTTGTAAAAATGTTAAACTATGTAAAAAATCAAGAAATTTTTGGTCAACACAAAATTGATTGCTATAGTCACATGCTTACAACAAGGACTAATAAGTTTCATGTTCAATAGGGATATTAGAATATGTGACAAACAATGTAAAGTGTTTGGATATTAGGATCGACAAGAACCAATGCAAAATATTTGCACATTAGAATTGCAGAAAGAAAGGCATATCCCCTGGACGTCCACACATACATATTCTTCACACAACCAAGAATCAGAATAATTTGAAGCATTGTGCAAATAATTTATACCATTCATGCTCCCGCACTTTTTCACTTCACAAATCCATACTTTTAATAGTTCACAAAATTATTGTATGCATATGCTTAACTAATTTTTTTTTAAAGATATATATCTACCAGAAAGATGTTTGTTTGGCACAAGACATCATCTCGACAGATATATGCTCTGCATTTTTTGACAAAAATATATTTTGCATAGGCAAGATCTAGTGTAATTTGAATCCTTGTGTGGATAATTCATAATAGTCATCTTCCTTCACTCCCACACTTTTAAAACTCCACACATGAAAAATTTGAGCAACAATGTAATTTGATTGATAACCACTCATTTATCACAATTTCATTTTTAAACATTTTGTAGTCTTTGCGGTGAAAACAATTTGCATGTAATTTTGCATTTTGCATTAATTTCTGTTAAAAAATAGGAAAAAAGGCAAATTGTTCAATTTCGGAGAAAAATTCGTAAACAAGTGAAGTGTTCGACATATATACCTTTGGTAGAGACATATCTTCGACACACACATATCTTTCGTACAACCATATGTTTTGGACATGTGCACTGGCATATGCATCGTACAACCAACAAAATCTAGCTTCAACCCTTGTGTTATTGTATTTATGTCACCCATCCTCAAGCTTTCTCACAGTTTGTAACTTGATATTTCCAATAGTTCAGTAGAACCGATCCTGACTAGCGATGTAATTTGCATGATAACTAATTGATCTATGGAAATATCATTTTCTATGTTTGCAACACTCATTCTATATACTTGTATTTATTTTAAGAGACAATGTTTATTATTAAAAACAACTATATAAAATAAACAAAATGATTCTATGAAAAGTATGCACACATTAAAATTGTAGAAATAAAAGCATATCCCCTGCACGTCCGCATAGGCATATCCTTTGCACATCCAAGACTCAATACAATTTGAATCCTTGTGCAAACAATTGGTACCACTCATGCTCCCACACTCTTGCACTTATCAACTCCACACTTTTAATATTTCACAAAATGCTTTTATGCATATGCTTAACTAAAAAAATATTGTTAAACATATAAATCTACTAGATAGATATTTGTTGGGAACATAGTCATCATCTCTGCAGATATATCCTTTGCATGTTTTCATAGGCAAGATCTACTGTAATTTGAAGCCTTGTGTGGATAATTCATAACAAGTATCTTCCTTCACTCTCGCACTTCACAAAATCTGCATTTCCAGATTTTGAGTAGTAGTGTAATTTGATTGATAATCAACTCATTTATCACAATTTCATTTTTAAATATTTTGAAGTCTTTGTAGCGAAAACGTTTTGCATACATTTTTGTTAAAAAATAGGAAAAAAGGTAAACTGTTCAATGTCGAAAAAAACTTTGTAAATATGTGAAGTGTTCGAAATATATATCTTCTGCAGAGCCATATCTTTGACACACACATATATTTTGCAAAACCATATGTTCTAGGAATGCACACTGGCATATGCATCTTACAGCCAACAAAATCTAACCTAGACCCCCTTGTATTGTTGATCCATATCGCCCATCCTTGTGCTTTCCCACATTTTGCAACGGTGTATTTCCAATAGTTCAATAGTATTTATCCTGACCAACGATGTAATTTGCATGATAACTAATTGATCTATGGTTATCTCATTTTCTAAGTTTGCAGCACCCAATCTCGATACTTGTATTTATTTTAAGAGACGATGTTTATTATAAAAAACAACCACCTAAAATAAAACAAATGATTCTATGCAAAACATGTGTAAATTAGAATTGCGGAAAGAAAAAAATATCTCCTGCATGTCTGCACAGAAATATCCTTCGCACAACCAAGAATTAGACTAATTTGAAACCTTGTGTAGATAATTGATATCACTCATTGTCCCACGCTCCTACACTTTGGAACTACGTGGTTTTAATAGTTCACAAAATGATTTTGTGCATATTCTTAACTAAAAAAATATTGTTAAACATATATATCTACCAAACAAATATTTGTCCCACACAGATACATCATCCATACAAATATATCCTCTGCACATTCACATAGACATATTCTTCACAAAGGCAAGCTCCAGCGTAATTTGAACCCTTATGTGGATAATTCATAACATTTATTCTCCCGCACTTCCACACTTCGCGACTCCACAGGTCCAATAGTCTCATCACACATATTTTTACCTACAATGTAATTTGCTTGATAACTAACTCATTTATTCCAATTTTATTTTTAAACATTTTGAAGTCTTTGCAAAAAAAACATTTTGCATAAGTTCTTTTTTTTAAATAGGAAGAAATGTGGATTGTTCAATGTCGAATAAAACTTTGTAAATAAGTGAAGTGTTTGACATATAAATCTTTGGTATACATATATCTTTGACACACACATATTATCTTTGGTATACATAGTTCAATAGTATTGATTCTAGATAGCAAAGTAATTTGCATGATGACCGATTGATCTATGGAAATATATTTTTCTAAGTTTGCAACACTCAGTCCAGACACTTGTATTTATTTTAAGTATCGATGTTTATTATTAAAAGTAGCGACATAAAGTAAACAAAATGCCTCTATGCATATGTTTAACTTAAAAAATATTCTTGAATTGAATTTATTTCAAGTAACAATGCACAGTGTGAGGATGTCACGATGTGTGGGAAACACTGTAATGTGTATGCAACTTAGTTTTTACAGAAATCCAATAGAGTAGAGTTTCAAGAACAACAAAGGTTCCTTGTGCACAAAGTTGAAATTGATAATAGTATATCACAATATAGTTACTGATACACCTTCTTCTTTCACCAAAGTTTAGATAAGACCATTTTCATATAACAAAAGAGGTGGAAAGTTTAAAAGTAGAGGAATTTTGAAACTTCAAACTTAAAACAATTAAATCCATAACTAACAATTATGATCATGCTCAGAATTAAAGAGAAACTTGACAATGGAGCAAGTTGGTTAAGTAAGCATAGAAAAGGAAAGAAAGTCCTAAGAAAGGTCTTGACACTGCTATTGAGTTCTTACAATATGATACAAGGTTTTCTAAGCATTGCATAAACACAAAAATATCATTTTTTGGAATGAAAGTCCATTGCTATGTATGCACAAAACAAGTTATTTTTCATTGAAAAATGATAAATCCTTTGAACTTAAAACAATCAAATCCGGAACCAAAAATTCTTATCATGTTCAGAATTAAAACAATCCTTGGCAATGGACTACCTGATTTAAGCCAATACATATATGATAAAAGATAATATACATAAAGAAAGTTAAATGTTCGTTAAATTGTTAGTAATGGAGCAAATATCAGTTAAGAATATTAAGAATAAGATAAAATATAATATATATAAATAAAGTTAAATGTTCGTTAAATTGTTACTAATGAAGTACATATCAATTAGAAATATCAAGAATAATTCTTATATAACAACGATTTGCAAATATCATTAATAATATAATAATGCAACATAAATATTAGTATGGTTAAGAAATATATATAAACATGAAAGTAATGTAACTCAATAAACAACACATATCTAACAAGAAAAGAAATTCCTGAGAAATGACTTGACACTATTTTATAGACTATTTATAATAATATACCAAATTTACTAACCATGGCATAGTGTTCAAAATATCAGCTGGAGGAATGAAAGACAATGGCTACATATGCATGGAACATAACATGATATTTCATTGAAAAATGATTGAGAGTGAACAAAGGCTTGGAAATTTTGTTTGAGAGTAAAAGTATAGAAAATCAGTAGTTATTTACCTTAGTAATGCCTTGGCAGAATTAAAAAAAACATACAATCATTTTGTCAATAATAAATGTAAATACCAAAATAGTTATTGGGAAAGTTTAAAAAATATACAATTGTATTTTAAATAAGATATGTAAAAGTAAGCTATAGCTTGTATCCACTCTGGTGTACTGAGACCACTTATTCTTTGGGGACACTTTCATGCAAGTGATGGACTATATTGGACCTTATATATTTTAGTTACTAGTGATGTGATTGTGAGGATGATATGATCGTTACTATTCATGTATACGGGTGCTATTAACTCAGTTTATTTTTAGTGTCCAGGGTTGTTGACCTTGAGGATCTTGGAGGCATCGGTAGACTATGGACTCACGGTTGAGTCAGGGAGTGTGCCTTTAGGTTGATTTGTTTATTATATGATGTTGATTTGATATGATGATGATTTGATAGTAACTTATATTCGACATATTGTGTGGAGGTGATGCAGTGATAGCTTGCGGCTGACTCACATATATATGGAGTGAGGCCACCTACGATTGAGAGGTTGAGGAGAGGGTGAATGACGACCACATACCCATACTTTACTTGCCCATTGTAGAGTAACCGGTACAAGTTAACGATTACCCTGTTCGAGAGGACCACGATACCGTGAAGAACCCGGCTAGGTGATGCTCCGGTGATTTCATGGTAGCGCAATAAAGAAAGAGGCGAGGGGAGCCTTATTCCTTAGAGCCACTTAGTCTCCTATAATACTCCTGGCGGAGTATTGACTCCGGTTATAGAGATCTACCATCGATTGATGGTGAGTAGCGGCACCCTTAGGCATCTGAAGAACACGTTACTGCTTGAAATTCAAAGGCGAGTGGTACCCTTGGCGTACGTGGTGCGAACTGAAGGGCACATCGCGATTGAGGGGGGTTGTTTGAGTCAGCCTAGCTAGCCCTAATTCTTAAGCGCCTGTATAAAACTTAAGCATTACCCCTAACCAATTATTGTCTGTAAAATCTAAACCCTAAGCCTAAGAACTTCTAGAAACATGGGGGAAATTTCAGTGTGGCCTCAACTTTTTGAACTTTCAAAAACAACAAAAAGAAGAGAAAACATAACTCAGACCATCTCCCCTTCCTTAATCTACATTAATGCGCTTAATTTTTCCGTTGTTTTGTAAAGGCACCCACCCTTCCCCCTAAATGCGATTTCGCCATCGCTTGAATCTCTCTCTCACTTGATCACGAAAATACAAAATACATTAATGGTCAATTAAGTGATATTTGCAGGTTTATTATAGAAATAAAATAATAAACAAAAAGGGAAGAAGAGGGAGGAAAATATAAATGAGTATATTTTATTTTATACAAACCTCAAACCCTAAAGTAAAAGAATGGGAAAGGAAATGAATAAATGAATAGAAGTAATAAATGAAGCCCTAAATAGGTAAGTGAAAGGAGATGCTAAGAATAATTAAATAAATAGATAAATAGTGTAAAATAAGTAAAATGGATAAAATATTTAAGAGGAAATGGTACATCTTTTGTGATAAAAAATAAAAAATTAAAAGAGTATTTGGATTTTAGAAGCGAGATTAAATCAAAGGGTGGAAGAGCCAGAATTGAGAGAATTAGGGTTTGGGATCGCAGAGAGAGGGGTTGTTTTGGGGCTTTTTCTTTTAGGATTCCAAGGGGCTATTCACCGGGGAGGTGTTGGTTTTCTTGGTGGTAGAGGTTGGAAACCCTATGACTCTCATTGTAATTAGTACCTTCGACCCGAAGAGGCGGTAGGAGCTAGACTTACAGTTTGTGTGTGCTAGGCTCGAGAGTGAGGGGAAGAAAGAGAGGTACCTAAGCGTTTGTTTGGGAGGAGGTACGGTAATCTGAGTGTGGCGGGAGGCGACTTAGGCGGGAAGCGACTTAGAAGGGGCTGGCTGGAAGCGGAATATTCACAATAAATCCGGAGCCAATTAATATTACTAAAAGCAGGCCAGTAGAATGCATGGTGAGTTTTGCTAAGATTGTGTTTGTATTGGATATTATGTCCTTAAGCTTCGGAAAAATATATATATTTCTCATTTTGTAATATAGGTGTTGATTTTGTGCATTTAGGGCATTTAATGGAAGTAGGAGTATTCTGGATTGCTTCACGGATGTAATATTGTGTGTAATATGTGTAATATGTGTTGGATTGTTCTTTAATAAGCGTGCAATATGGTGTGTGTGTAGTATGTAGGGATTTTTCCTTTTATTTACGAAGTGTACACATTTAAAATTATTTAGGCATCTGCTTTGAGTATAAGGTTTAATGGAACATTCTTTGGCGTTTATAACATGCAGGTGATTATTATTAGCAGGGAGCTTTTTCGCCGATTAAAATTAATAAGTGTAGGGTTCATTATTTCTAAAATTTAAAGGCGTCTTTGAGTATTTTGGTGATTAAATTAGTGTATAGTTCTTCTTTTTTATTGTTCGGTAGATCCAAGAAGCCTCCTTGGAAATTTTCCCTTACCGTTGGGTATTATTATTGGAGTAGGTGGTGAGAATTTGACTCGATAGGTTAGGAGCCCGTGGATATAGGCGTCTTCTTGTTTAAGGTATCTCTAGCGGAGATTGGGGGCGTCATTTGATTGCCGAGCAACTCCACGCTTCAGCATGCCACCTCCACGGTGATGCGTATTCCAAATGTCGGCGTGGCTAACCTTAATACGGATGCTGCTTGGCGCATTATCTCATTCGTCAATGAAATATGTATATATAAAGCGCCCTAGCAGGTTAATGATGTATATAATGATTTCGATTAGATTGAGAATTCTATTTGCTGATTAAGAAACCCACAAGAAAACCTAAAGTCTATTCTCTTTGAATTGACATCAATTCATTTTACTTGTTGATCCATTTAAACCTAAACCTACGACGGAGTTGCAGAAGACAAACAAAGAGCAAAGAAACCCTCTTAATCAATTAATATAGGTCATTGGCTAATGAAATGAAAGTGAGAATATACACAAAGGATAATAGAGGTATCTTCGATGAGAAGGTTGTCTTCTCGTTCACAAAATTCCCTTTCATTACAGGTGAACTAGGGTCAAGGTGAAACATCGCAATGGATCCAACTTAAGCGAAGGAAGATCTCAATGGAGAATAATAGTAAATGAATTTACTACGATTCTGAAAGAAGCGTTAAAGAAAAGGTAGATAAAAGTGATTTTAAACCTGTGAGCATGGTGATATTATTGGTATCTAGCTGCCGGAAGTTTTTAGTTTAGCATTGGTGGTCTCTTAAATCCAAATGCTATTACGCTTCTGAAATGATAGTGTGATGCAGTTAATATTCACGCGGAGTCATTAGATGATAACTCACCTTAAGATTCCCGCATAGAACGGTTAACGTAATAATATTGCACTATTAATTGCTGAGGTTTAGGGTAATGAATAAATTTCGAGGTTACTATGGATGAGTGACTTATAATTTGTTCTTGCACCCAAGAGGGCACTTTAGCTCCTTTAAATTATTTATGCCAGCGTCAGATCGTGTCCATTAGCTGCTCGCCAGTCACTTAACACAGCCAAGGACCAAGACCGTGAGCGGGCACGATAGTTTATAGCTCATTCCTTGACTGTTGCGTGTTGGAGTATTCTGCTCAGGATGCGTGTTGCCTCTAGCGAGCCCAGGTCAACGTTTTGCAAGTCTTTTTTATTTGCTTCCTGTAAATTATTTATATATTGTTGACTGTAAGCGAGTAATTGCTGACTGAGTTTTATATCTACGTTGCAAAATTATATTATGGAATGCTTGGGTGTGGTTGATATTAGCGAGAAATCTATTAAACATTCAGAGTATTAATTTAGTATTGGGGAACAACTTCTATTGTCTGCCATCTGGGGTATTATTTCAATCCTTCCTTGCCTTGATCGCTGAAATATTAATTGCGCCCAGTAAATCTGGAGGTACGCAGCTTGGCTAACCTTTAAGGTTTTCATATTCTTCGTGATGTTGTTGCGAGGTATTGATGCGCTCGTTGATATTGAATTAAAAGCTCAGCGTTATTGACCCTTAGGGTTTACCTACCTCTGTCAAAGGCGCGGTTCCTGAAGGAGGCGTGCACGCAGAATGACCCAACCGCTGGCATGATGCCAGCTCGCCTCTCTGACGTTGGAAGAACTGCGTGGAATGTTTTCGGCAGCACATTAAGTCTTGATTGATTATAGTTAAATTTGTTGGAATCATTAGTAGTTTACAATTAATGTTGCTTATTAATGAATGTTTATTAGATCTGCATATGTATACGATTTTTAACTCTTTCGTTAAACAATGATTATGGAACGTTTCCTTAAAAGTTGAAATTTAGCTGTAATACATAACTGGCTTTTCCCTTCTCGTAATTTCATGAAAACCTACCATAACATATTTAGTTTGACATTGATTGAACGCTAGTCTGTTTTTGAAAAACAATACTTATGAAACGTTTCATTCAAGGTGATTGAAGTAGTGGGAAAAGGGGGGACGATCCTTTCGTATCTATTTAAAAAGAAGTATATTCTAGTTCATAAGAAGTTGTTAAAAGTTATAGATTAAATGATGGATGAGAACTTGATTTTGGGGAGCTTAAACCTTATAGAAGTTAAAAAAAAAAAAACCCCACCTAGGGCTTGTGAACAGTTGTTGTATCATTATATGGCATCACTTGTTGAAATTACAATCATGCTGGTTACTTAAATTTGCCATGTTAATAACATTGTTGACTTGGATTATTTAATGACTGTCAATTCGCAATGATTGTATTTGATAGGGCTTTGATTGATAATGGTTAATTGAAGGGCTTTTGAAACTTAAACTGCGCTCATAAAGGTTGTTTATTAGCAAGGGTGATATTGTCTATTTTGCACTAATATTTTTGTTTTAAAGTTGTCATGTTAAAGGTGATGGTCCACTTTTGTGTAATCCGAAGGAAATATTAATATTAGTTGTTGAATGTTAATTCTAGTTAAAAAGGCATGTATTAGGTAATTGCCTATTTAAATTAATAACATCATCTATTGAATGGTCAATGAGGGCGGAATCGCAATATAATGATAGGGTTGATTATTCAACGTTACTAGGGTTCAATGGAAACACTAGTTAAGTTGCAAGATAAATAATTGATTGTCGGTGATGTTAATGTCATAGACCCTTACAAAGTCCAATGGTACTTGAGATGTTCATGATGGAGTTTAAATTGCAAGGATAATCTTCTTTTAAATTGAAGTGTTGATGACGTGTCTAATTTGCATTGCTATGATGGTTGGGTTATTAGAAGGTATGGTAATAAACGGGTAGGAATGGAAAGTTAATGAGGAGAATGTAACACCCGAGTACCTCTAGAATTATGGATGTAAAATTAAGCTCATCCTTAGCAATTTGAAAATTGAATGTGTCATACTCACTGTTGTCCCTGCGGTCGCCTTGGTGCGGTGGTTTGTATGAATTTGGAGTTTGTCGTGGGAATGGGATAGACTCTTCTATAGCGGCTTAGTATGTAGAATGCATGTGTAACTTGGGAGGAAGAATTGAGGCAAATTGTCCCGTTAGTCTCGGGCTGTTGTTTAAAGTACGGAGTTCCTCTTTGCTGACTCTTACGGCCAGTTCATTCTTTGGTGGCGGTATTGTACCTAACCACGGGTAATACGTCTGCGCCTCACGACCGTTAGTTTCCACCTCATTCGAGGGTGTTTACTTCTTATACTTTGTCGCTCACGTTAATAATGGTCATCTTGATTGTGGCAATGCTTGCTAGCGTCACAGCCGGTTCAGTGTTGACTTAGAATTGAGGGGTTGTCTCTTCTACACCGTACAAAAAAAAAAAAAAAAAAAAAATTCACTATTGACCAAGTAGATGCCCTTAGCCAGGAGGGTTGTTACAAATGCATTTGTCCAAACAAAGCAGGATTGGGGATCAGGAATATAAAATAGAGAAGAATCCCTGGAACAAAAAGAAAGACAACTAGTTAGCCAAAACAATACCTTGGCAAGGTAAAAAAACATACAATCATTTTGTCAATAATAAATGTAAATACCAAAATAGTTATTGGGAAAGTTTAAAAAATATACAATTGTATTTTAAATAAGATATGTAAAAAGTAAACGCATCTGTCCAAACAAACTGGGATTGGGGATCCCACGAACCATAAAATAGAAGAAAATCCTGGAACAAAGAAAGACAACTAGTTAGAAATGACGGCTAGGTTTTGACAAGACATAGAACAAGAAATTTTGGGACATTAAAAAGCGATGAAAGAAAAGAGGAACAAAAGTAGATGAAATTATTTCTTGAGTAGTTACCAAGAAGGAAGTTTCGTGTTTGTTTGGTTTGTTTGTTGTATTGTACATATGCAACTAGCTTTATAGGATTTGTTTAGTCGAACTTCTCTTCAACTGTCTCTAATGATTATTCTAGGATGAAAATTTATTCCATGGCCTTCTTGATCCAGTCATGAATGTAGCATTTGATTGTCCTGGTAGTTATTTCTTGCTTAACTCCAAGAGTGAAAATCTTCTCCTCCACTTCTTTTCATTCCAATTGGACTTGGTTGATGAATGAGAAGTGGTATTTGTTGTTATTAACAAATGTAACAATCCATTGTTTCATTTCTTCATCACTAACTTCCCTAAGACTGTCGAATTCGTTATCCAATGTGGTTTTTATTATGGCCAACTCACTATCAATCTCTTATTTTGTGACTATGGTTGAATTCTTGAAACAATCTGGGCTTTACAGTTCTTTAATAGTAGCAATTTATTTTAAAGTGGCATCTCCTAATTTTTCATGGATATTTTCACAAGAATCCATTGCACCTTTCAACACGTTTATTCATGCTTCCCAACCTCCCTTTTATTTTCTTTATTCTTTCGTCTGATAAAAAATATTTCTGGCTTCTTTGATACTCATTCATACTAGTGACTCGTGTAATGAATGTAATTACCTCATTTTGATATTAGAATTTCTCATGCTCCAAATATTTTCAGAAATGTTCAGTAACATTTGTAATCCTTTTTGAAATATTATGTAGATTTATACTGAGCTCCCATGACTCTTTGAATATGTCCAATCATTTGTTTGTTGTTTCAACAACACAGCTTCTAAATCAATTCAACAATTGAAGCTCTTTTGTGATTGTCTTTGAGGTTTTGGGAGTACTCAAAAGGGATTTTTATTCTGTCAGTATGGCCAATGGATTTGAAAAGAGTGGCTTCAGAGTTGGTGCATTCTCAAGATCACTTATTCTCTTCTTCAATCTAACAGTATATACCTCTTGGTACAAAATGGAATAAAAAAGGGCATATATTGTGCATTGATGTAGTTTCATGAGCGTAGATGGTCCAACTCCTGAAACATCCATGCCATCATTTGATCTATGAACGATCTTTCTATTTATAAGACTGACCTTTTCTATGTGTAGTTTCCCTTGGTTCTTGTTGTATTGAGTGTTGTGTAATGTTAAGGAGTGTTGCTCAAACCACATTTCTTCTTCTCTTCTGAGCTCCTGTGCAAGTTGCTCTCTTTCCATAATTATTTGGGATATCTAGTCATTTAGCTTTGTATTATTTATCTTCATATCATCAAAACCTATTGAACTTTCTAGACTTCCTAGGATTCTTAAATATTGGGATTTGTCTATGTTTGGGGTGCATTTCCTTTCTTATTGTGATACTACATATGCATGTTCAATATTGGCATGTTGTGGTTTCTCACCACCATCACCTACAACACATGAATCATTACTCTCTTATCTATTTAGATTTTGTTTTTGTTTTCTTTGTCCAAAGGAGGAGCTCTTACATGTCTGGGGATTAGAGGAAGTCTAGACATTGGTGCTGCTTTTGCCCCTTTGTATTTCTTTTCTTTGATTTTTGGTATTTGATCTTATTTATGTTGGAAATTACTTGCTTCATCCATTGATTTCCTTTTTTTCACAGGGATTATCAACATTTTCCTAGTGAAATCTCATGAAAAAATTATTGTACCTTATGGATTTTAAGTATTGGGAAAAAATACCCTTGGGGTCAAAACCAACTAGAGGTTATACTTCATTTATATCAAATGCACTAAGTGTTTCTGAGACTTATTTAAGATGGGATGGATTCCTAAATGTTGTGTCCACAACTAAAAAATGCAACGTGATGAACTATTTATTTATTTTATTGTCAAATGTAATGCATAAGGTTTTTTACTCGTGGTAAACTTTTTCCATAAAATATCTATCGTAGAAAAACACAGGAAGTAGAAGGAGATTTTATTGGAAACCATACAACTGGATGTATGTATGGTTTTCATCTTGAATGCAAATGCCCTTGCCATTCATAAATTTCTATGCCTCCTGAGTTATTCTCCTAAGATGCGCCCCAACCAACATGTGTCTAAACTGTTAACAAAACCATCTTGAACAAAATAAAAATTGAATCTTTATTTACGTTTAGATAGCATGGGTTGCCAAAATTGGATTGGTTCATTGTGTGCATTTACATTCACTTTAATAGGGATTTTATCAAAACATTGCAATAAACAATTGTGAACACTATATATGCACCCATATAAAAACTTTGAACCCTTAAGTAATTGCCTAATTGAAAACAAAGTTTGTCTAATATCACCTATGCCTAGTCAAACATGGAATCCTTCTGCAAGTTAAAGTATAGTTCAACATAAAATGTTGACCGGGGTATTTTTAAAGTCGACTTCTACCCAGCTACATGTGTCAACAACCATGAAAATTATCGATATCGCTCTTGCAGCAAAGTTATGTGAATTGTTGAAAGGTCGTTTGACATATTTGCATATGGTATTAGAAATTATATCAAAATATTGGCACCGCCTACCTGAGATGTTAGGAACATGTATGCTTCTGCAAGATTGAATGGTTTATTTGCAGTAGGAAGATTTTTTTTTTTTTTGAACAGCTTCAGAGTAATCAACACTGGAGTTTATCCTTTTGTTGTGACCTTAATCATTATTTTCCTACAATCAAGTCTTCGAGCACACTAGGATATGAGTTCCTTCTATTCGAAAACTCCAGGTACACAAACATTGATAAGCCATGTGGTATGTATAGTTTTTTTGTTTTCCTTTCTTCCACACTCTTTCTCAAGAACCAATCATAGGACATAGACCAGTGGAAATTCTTGTTCCATTTAGCTAGTGAATTGAAAGTATCACTACAAAGCAGATGGGTTTTCTTTCTATTTTACATACGGATATTTCTTAAGTTGACCTAGCACATGTGAAGGTTAGAAATAATAGATTACCAAGGTCTGTTTTCTTTGAAGATAATTTCATGTTGTTTATTTACTATGATGTTATTTCCACACATATGAACTATTTTTGAAGACGTGTAATCATAATTAGAAACCACTAAGTAGTGGATAGGACAACGTGACATTTACTTTGCATTATTCATGATTTACATGCTTTCTTCGTAAGTAGGTGCAAATCAGCTTGTCATAAAATCTTCCATTTTATTGAAAGTTACATCGATTTCTAGAATCGGTGTTAGAAATATATTGGATTTGTAGAGGACATCAACTATGGAACACATGCATGTTCTATATGCATAGATAAGATAGTAGAAAAAGAATCAGTGCAAGATGGATAATTGCTAAGTAAAGAGGATTTTTGATAGGGAGTTTTTTGGGATTTCATTACATATTGAATTAGTACATGGTCTAGATGGCGGATGCCTACTAATTCAATACCAATTATCAATTTATAGTCCTTGTCACCTGATATTTTCTATGAAGTTAATGTCCATGTCATATTAGGTTTAGTAATCAATTTTTTTCTATCGACTTTCTGTAGACTATGTCTGTTATATGTGTGTTTATTTAAATGTACTTTGATATAAGTGAATGTTATGAATAGTACATTATGAAATTCAAATTTCTTCAAAGGCCAAGTGCATTGGGAATATTTAGTAACATGCTCTTTTCAAAGCTAAATTAGTTACTGGTGCTTGAAATGATGAATAGAAGGCATTAGACAAATCATATAAATCCACGACATTTACTTCGCACAGTTTCTTACCAGCCTCCATTTTTTCGCAAATCTCACCAAATATACTTTCCATAAATGACCTGGTTATCATGAAAATTAGGTTTCTTTTCAAAATCTGTGGTGTTAAATTCACATTTACTTTTTGCAGTTGCTTAATAGCCTCCATTGTTTTTCACAAATCCGATCAAATCTACCTGCCATAAATGACTTGGCTATCATGCAAATTAGGTTTCTTATGAGAATCCACGGTGGATAATGATTGAAAATGCCAAAGTGTGGCATCCGCAAACTGGGCGACATGCTGGTGGTGGAAATTTAATAAGAAATTTAATTATGCAATTCATGGATGGTTGGAACGAGTGCATGTATGGGTGCATGTATGAGAATTTAATAATAAATTTAATTATCTAGTTGTAGAAGATGGTTGGAATGGATTCATTTACGATCCTCGAAGTTCCAATGTTCCAGTCCTGAATGGCTATGTTTTATTTACTAAGTGTTTTTTTGTTGAAGATGTATAATTAACGTTTATTAAATTAATAATTATTTTTTATTAAATTAATAAATAATTATTAATGTTTTAATTATCTATATAGGACCATATACAAATGTTTGAAAAATCATTTTTACACCAACTAATAGAAATCATTATCGAATACTGTGTTATAAACTTTAGCTACGATTTCCATCTTGTATGCGAATTTCAATCACGTACAAAAATCACTCCATCATTTTTTATGTATTTTATTTACTAATTGTGTTGATGTGCGGAAGCCTTATCTGTGCAAACTATATGTATGTATTGGAGATGTATAAATTAATAATTATATTTTATTTTTAATACAGGTATATACATAAAATTGATTTTGTTAACAATATGCATATGAGTAATAGTATTATGTTATTGACAACATTGATAACCATTAGACTAAGTGTTTGCTATGCAGGGATATATCTGTGCATTAGTGTAGAATCTATATGTGTGCAGACTATATGTCTGTGCTGAAGGTGTATACCTTTCAAGGTGTATACTTTTCTTTGCAAGCACTACTAATTAACTTTTTTTAAATTAATAAATAATTATTCATCTTTTAATTATTTGTATAGGACTATGTTAAAATATTGTAAATA
>SNQJ01S0003674.1:12946-26423 GCA_010110895.2 Picea sitchensis | reverse complement strand
AGACAACATGGTATGAAGGTGCATCACACCCCAAAAGAGGAGTGGGATCATCCAAATATTACATCAACGTGACCACTTTCTCAACCACTGGCTTAATAGACTATGATACAACATGGTCTAAAGGTGCATCACCCCGCAAAAGAGGAGTGGGATTGTTCGAATATTGCATCGGTGCAACCACTTTCTCAACCACTAGCTGAATAGATTGTTGGGAAACCAAAGAAGACTCAGAATCATAAGAGCTTGCAAACAAGCACCAAAATCTTCGTGCCTATGGAATGTCAAGGAACATATGAGTAAGGTGATATCCCTTTCAAATATTACAGGGGAACTTATGCTTACATCCTATCCATCTAGGTTTCTCATCAGAATCAATGCCCCTAAAATGAATATCAGTGGTTGGTTTATTGTCCTCAACATGACTCACAAAGGTTGTTGACATATCGCTTGTATGACTCACATTGAAGAGATTCATGCCCCTAGAATGAATTACAATGGTTGGTCGCACATATTCAAAATGACTTCCAGAGGTTGGTGATTAGTCGATAACATGACTTGTAGAGACTGCAGACCTATTTCTAGTATGACTAGTAGTGACTGGACTTTTTCCCCCAACATGACTTGCAATGACTGGTTGCTTGTCTTCAAAATGACTTTAATAGGTTGACGACCTATCTCCAACATGGCTCACAGAGGTCATATATTTCTTCTTCCTATTATTCCTCTTTCTATTTTGTTTAGACTTCATGTTACTAGTAGCTAGACTTTCACCAGAGAAGGCAGGAAGAGGAGGAGAATACTCTATTGACGAAGGAACATCAACATGATTCCCATGGCATAAGGTTATTAACTGAGAAGTGTCAAGAGAATTCAAGACATTTGGAATAGTACTCAACCAAACAAGTAGTCCCACATTCAACCTGGGAATGTCCAAAGTGGCCATCAAAGGGACACCAACGTTTCCAAAGAAAGGAAAAGCACAAGAACCCCCTTGAGAAGGGTTCCTTGGTTGATATTGTTAGGAACTTTGGCCATGAATATCTTATGAATAGGTTCTTCACTCGAGGAATCATTCAATTCCATAAAATTCTCACACATCGACTCTAGTAAATCACTGTTATAAAAATATACCCCTATAAGGAGGCAACTCCACGTTTCTAAGCGTAAGATCCAAAATTCCTCACAACTAGTGGAGTGGGTAGTCTACCACCTTAGGTCAGAGACCCAAAGCAATGAATGACTAACTTGATATGGAGAAATAGGGAGAACAAAGAACACCACTTAAAATAAAATCCTAAAAAGATACAAGACAAACAAATTTCTCTTCTGAATACTTCTAACCCAGGGAGACGAAGTGTTTATCATCCAAATCATTCATAAAGGAAAATTACTATCCAGGAGAAGAAGTTACCTAGACCTCCAACTAACAGTCCCTTCAGGTGTCTCCCAGAGAGTACATAATCTGCCTTAGGTACCATGATACACCCCTCATAATCACATGTTTGTCAACCTATATAATGGAAACTATTCCACCAACTTGTAATCAACAAACATGGGGTATAGTTGAAAACAAGGTGAGTGTATGGGTAGGGTAGCTAATCCCAAAGTTCCTCCTGAGCCCTGAAATGAAACAGGGCCAGAATCACTCTTAGAGTACCCTGGATGAATCCAAGTGTCTCATAGGTTTGACACAAGTCGGGCCAATAATGCTACATGATTCACCCCCAATACACACTCTCCTAAATGATTTGTCGGGATCGAGAGTGGATATATTCATCACCTTCCTCCACGTGGCCTCGTGTTTGACTCCTCTATTAGAGAAGCTTCCTAGATTGAGTAATTACAAGGTGTATTTTTCACACCCTAGCATAGACACCTAAGTTAATTTTTGGTTGGCCTTGGAGATTTTACCTCTTGACACCTAATCCAAGGCCTTAGCCTAAGATATTTGTGAACCCTAGAAAAACTGTTACTAATATATTTTAGATTAGCGCATTTGTTTTAGGGGATTTTCTTACTCAAGGAATGAAAGTGCAACTGATGTTTTTTGAGACTCTTGTAAAAAATAAATTAATTAGAACACTAACAAAGAATATTTTACACTAATTCTACAAATGAAAAAGAGTTTCAAGAAAAATTCATGAACAATCCTTCAAAAAAATGAAATGAAAACTTTTTTCTTTTCGATGCAAAAATAAACAATGCAACTTTGTCTTCAATGTGAGAAAAGTAAAGGAAGAAAAGAAACAAGTATTTTTTTCCTTTTAAGTTCTTTTCAAGATGAGAAGAAAACAAAATCATATACTAAGATATTTTTCTTTTTCAAATATAAAATGTAAAAAATCTAATGTAACATGAAAATGCAGCTAAGAAGCTTCTTTTCTTCTTCTGTAACATGAAAATGCAAATTTCAAGAAGCTTTTTCTTCTTCTTTAAAAAAAAAAAATGAAAGTAAGAGAAGGGAACAAAAAACTTAAACTCAACTACAATTCTTTTGATTTTTCTTTTGGCCTTTGCAATGAAAAATCAAGGAGAAAAAAAAAACATCTTTTTATTTTCTTTCTAATTCATTAATAAAGAGAGGGAAACAAACAAAAGTTTGTTTCAGGTCCTAGCCGCTGCCAGAGGGTAGTGATGTAAAGGAATCTAGAGGATAACCTATATCTTGTAAAAAAACCTTCAAACTTTGAGAAAAATAGAGAGACAAAGAATACCATACAAAAGATATTATCTTGCAGTCTTAAAGAAAAATTGAGACTCAAAACCTGTCAAATAGTAGTCAATAGAGGTCCCTGATACTCAGGAGGACCTGAGAAACCAATATTTTCTTGGAAAAGGGAGAAGGTTTTTAAAAAAACCTAAAAAATATACAGACACACGAGCTATGTTTATAGAGATTGCGTATGTACGTGGGCTATATTTAGGCAGGATGCATGTGTACACGGTCTAAGAAACCAACAGGTCACATACATGTATGAAAATGTTCAAAAAGAAAAAGTCCAGATTTGAAACCAAACCCAGGTAACCTAGTAAACTCCTAGTAGGTGGCTAGAGACTAAAAATATTATGAAATTACAAGAAAAATAAGAAATTAAACCAAAAGAATATCTCCTAAACAAACCCTAAGGATATTCCCCAGTGGAGTCTCCAATTCTTCTTTGGATAAAAATACCCCTAATCAAGGTCTATGGACTAGGCAGAGAAATGACACCTTAAAAGATGGAATTACTCCTATTTCACCCAAATCTAACAAGACCTATTGAAAATTAATGAAGGGGAGGGAAAATCAAGGTATGCACCTTAAGTCCTTTCATTTACAGTAGATCCTTTCCTCATGTTGTTCACTCCTGGATTTCAAGACTCCTCCCAATGCTGGCCTGAAACAAATTTAGAGAACAATATATAACAACATATGCATAATCACCAAGATCATTTAAAGGAGTAAATATTCATGAAATAAATTTGGAATTATAAACATGAATACACATAGATTTGGGACAAGAAAATTCTCTTTTATCGAAAAAAATATGATAAGATACAACCTTAATCTTGTTGACACTGCTACACAAATCTTGCCTAGGTTCCTCTAATTAGACTCAAAGTATACAAATACCAAAGTGATATCATTATGACCAACATGATAATAAAAGGAAATGGATGGATTCCATAAGGAGGATGAATGATTGGCAATGCTAAGGATGAATACTTAGAGCATGATGCAAAGTCTTGGAATGAGAGAGGGAGAAATTTTGGCAGAGTTCACATTCCTCTTCTTTCATATATCCAGATGATTCCCCCTAGGGCCCTTTTTATATGGATAAATGATGGTTATTCGGTTTTCATAAGGGATACAAGAGGTAAAATGGTTGTGCAACAAAAAATAGCCTATAAACCCCACTAGGAAGCACAAAATTATTATTTTTTGAAACATTTTGTGAGTACATGTGGGTTGTTAGGTATTCAGATCACGCATGTACATGTCCTGCATGTGTACTAGGGAACATAAACCATACAAAAATAATTTTTTTAAGAGGAACCTCAACAAAATTTGTTGTAAAATGTGTAAATGGGTAGGCGAATGTCAAAATTGCATAGTAGTGGCATTTTGGACTATAACAACCAATGTAAAAAATATTTTGTGTGCAGGGATTAGGTGGCCTAC
Organism: Picea sitchensis; assembly: GCA_010110895.2. Lineage (NCBI taxonomy): Eukaryota > Viridiplantae > Streptophyta > Pinopsida > Pinales > Pinaceae > Picea > Picea sitchensis. The sequence continues at coordinate 22,261 of SNQJ01S0003674.1, read as the reverse complement.
ACTTCATAAATTTTCTAAGGAATATTTCCAGTCATGCGATGTATGTCAAAGAGGGGGAAATTCATCCAAGAGGGATGAAATTCCTTTAAACCCACAGGCTACCTTGCAGGTATTTGATAAATAGGCCATATATTTTGTGGGGTCAATCAACCCACAAGAAATAAGATCAGAGGAAAGGTACAAAATCACTATGATTAAGTACTTGAAAATATTGGAAGAAGCAACACTAGTTATATATTGCACCATGGATATTGCTGCCAGGTTTTTATTTGAGAATGCAGTCAGAAGGTTTGGATGTCCACACATTTTACTTAGTGATCAAGGAACCCACTTTTTGAATAAAACAATTGCAACATTGGCTGAGGAGTTTCAAATTCATTATCAGAAGATTACATCGTATCATCCTCAGGAAAATGGGGCAGTGGAAGATTTGAATAAAATATTATAGAATACTTTGAAAAAAAATTGCAACGTAGAGAGAGATATTGATTGGGACTTAAGAGTTCCTACAATGTTATCGGATTACATGACTACAAGTAAAAATTTGATAGGGAAGACACCTTTCAGGTTGGTCTATTGGAAAGAGGTAGTGATTCCAATGGAGTTTATTCTACCTATCCTACGCATTGCAGTGATCACTGATCTATTAGAATGTGGCATAATAGAGGAGATATTTTCATAGTTAGTACATCTTGAGGAAGATCGGTTTGTTGCAGGTTTCCATCAGCAAGTTCATAAGGAAAGAGATGAGGCTTGGCATGATAGACACATTAAACAAAAAAAAATCCAAGAGAGAGACTTAGTATTACTTTATGACAGTATATGTATGCATCATCCAGGGAAGTTTAGAATGCATCGATTAGGATCATATGTGATTCATCATGTAACATATAAAGGTGTTGCATGGTTGGAAACCACAATAAGTCCTTGGAGGAATGGGGAATGAAAGTTGGATGAAACTCTATAGAGACAACCAATAGTATATATTGTAATCTGGGTTGCGCCATATCACATGTATCATAGTAGTTGTATTATAGTAGGAAGGAAAAAAAACAGAAAAACAAATAAAAGAAGAAAAAGGAAGAAAATCAAATAAAAAGGTAGATATAGAAAAAATAAAAATATTATAGAGTACAAGGCATAGGAGACTCCACAAAAGGAAATATTATTGCGCATCAAGATATAACCGCACCAATTAAGAAAATAAAACACGGAGGGAAAATATTGTGAAGCAACATATGTCTTATGCAGCTTGTCATTGATAAGACTGTTAAAATCATTAAAGCACAAAATGATGGTTATAATACGGTAATGATAGGTCATAAAGACATCATATAATTTTAAATGGAAAAAGGTGTCGAAAATCACTACAGATTGACAGTACGAGGGAAAAATCATACAACAGATTTGGTAATAAAGCCACATATATTTAACCATTCATCAACCACTTTGGTAGATTGGACAAGTGAGTAAAGTTGAGAAGAGACATGCACAGTTGGAAAGGAGGCACAAAAACAATCGAAGGTTGGTAAGCGTACATCATTGTTACTAAGAGTTGCATGTAAGAGATAATGAATTAGAGAAAACCAGAGAAAACTTGAGTGATTCAGAGATGAACTAAAACTACCATAGAATAGCCATAGAGAAAGTAAAGGAAGTTTTCACACAAGACAATGGCCCTAATAAAAGTTGGAGCACCATCAGCAGTAGTGAAAAAAAGTAAAAACTCCTAGTAGTTACACTAGAGGTTGAGGAAATACCCCTAGCTTCGAATTCAACGTCACAAGAAATATTCCACAAAGATTACATCCCACCTAGGATGGATAATGTGCCACCAATAAACGTACCATAAAATGGGAAATACATATTGGAAACATCACCAATCCCACCTGGTGTAAGTATTTAAGGAGATATGCTCGACAAGGTTATCGATCTCAAGTTTGTGAATCATGATACCATTGCTGAGAAAAAATTATTGGAGCTGGCCAGGGAAAAATAATTGTGCACTAAGAGCATACCAGGAACAAGAGAAATAATGTTGGAGACATATGTGTGGGTAACTAGATTGGAGAAGTCATGCATACTAAAATTGATGGAGATACCACGCTTCAGACGCAGTCTAGAAATAAATGCTTGTGTGAAGTTACTGCTCAGTTGCATCCACAGGGGGACACTTTGGCTTGACCCCCCAGTGTCAATTGATATTATGTTGATTTTGTGGATCGCAAGGCTCCCAAAATCTGACGAGGATTCGACTATTTTTTTCAACAAGGTAGGGGAGAGATCCCTATCAGAAGAAATGAAGGAAACATTGTAGAATTTCAGGGGAAAATGGTGATTGGTTGTTAAAAGCATCAGTGATAACAATGTTCGATTTGCAACACAGGTATTGGCCTACAAGTTGATCCACAAATATCAGAAGGATGAAGTACCAAATGTAGTAATTGCAGTTGCATAAAAATGTATCAAAGGGATTCAAGTAAACTTAGCCACCTTCTTGGTGAACCAATTTTTGCAAGATTGTATTAAGGCCTAGGAAAAGGGAACATAATTCCACTATGCATGTCTTTTTATTTTGATTTCATTAGTCGGATGGAAGAAACCATGATACTATCAACACATGGGCACATATAGTAGAGGTAGTATGGCCACACGGTATTCCAACCTATTGCATACACCAAATAAGAGAAGGAAATATGACACTAATATCACATTCTTCTTAGGTATCTAATCGAGCATACACCACGCATCTCAAGTGAGACAGTGGAAAAATACAAATACATTGAGATATTCAAAGTAGGAATGCACCACATGTATGTGTAGGAAAAGAAGGAACCAATGCACCAGTGGTTTCCAACCAGATATAGGTTGACATTGGGGGATGTATGTCTAATTATGAATGATTGGGAAGAAGGGTGGAAAACCCCAGTAGAGAAAACAAGGCACCCAAAAGATAAATAAGAGTAGGATAAGAGTGATGGATAATATGATGAGGATCATGGGAACAATCATAAGAATGTTGCATGAGATAATTTTGTCCCATCAATGATAGAATTTTAGCAGATAGTCCCCATGAGAGGAGTCAAACGAAAGGATAAGGGGAAGAAACCAATAGGAAGGGAGAGCAAGAATACTAAAGCATACAAAGAAACCCGAGTTTATACTTTGACCAATGACAATATGGACCACATAGGATACCAAGTATAGGACACCGCAGAGGAAATCATGGAGGAAGCAACCAGAAATCAAGAAGAGCAACATCAGAGAGTGGAGGTTTAGTGGGCATTACTCCAAAATCTCTTCGAAGCAACTAACATAAAAAAAGAGTGAACGATCAAGGGAGGATTGGCCATAATTCTAGGGAAGGAAGCAGAGAGTGTGCATCTGGTCTTGACCCAGTTGGAAGCCGAGCACATAACACTCCATATTGAGACACACACACTTGAATTTCCAACTTCTGAATTACAAGAACAAGTGAATGCATTAGGACACCTGAACTTAGTGCTATCAAGGATGTCAATACARATATTTCAAGAATTCCAAATAGGACTATTGCAAGAGATTAAGAGTCAAGGAGATGAAGCACACCAGAAGATGATGCAAAGAATGGATGAAAGGTCTTAGATACAACAACAATAAGATGCTACGCTCCAGTAGCAGAAGGAAGTTGAATTCTGAGTGGAGGAAGTTATGAAATACAAAAATGAGGCCCAGGAAAGGGGAAAGAAATCCCTCAAGGAAAAGGACGAAGAAAAAAGTATAGCACAAAGAACACAAGTGATAGTCCAGAAATTATACAAGGAAATTCTGGAAGTTTCCATAGTAGTAGAAGCTACTATGGAAGAAAAAGTATTGAATATCAATAAAGTCATGAAAGGCTTCCAGTCACATATATAAGACCTACAATTACGGAGTACACCAGGAATGCCACTAGAATTAAGAGTAGGTAGGGAGAGAACGAAAATGGCGACGAATGCCAACATAAAGAGAGTGGAAGAAGAGCGTGCCAAACTCTATGAGGAGAGAACACATATTTGGATATACTTAGTGGAATATCCCGAGATGAAGGTCGTGGAGGCCAAGTTAAGAGAAGCACAGTAAAATGCCCAACAAGATTTAGAGGAAATAACTACACTTCAACCAGCTAAATGTATGACAACCATTTTGGCTCAAAGGAAATCATACGTAGAATTGTATAAGATGAGGGATCAACAAAATAACCTTTAAAAGTGTTTAGTATTGTTGCAGGAAGAAGATATGAGGGTAATAGGTAAATTAACCACTACAAAGGGAAACGTAAAAGAAACATATCAAGAAGCATAAGAGAAACTTACATCCTTGACTGCACCAGGGGTTAAAGAGATTGCAGAAATAGAGGCAACAAAAATCAAATAAGTGGAGGTAGCAAAGGCAGCCTCCCACAATTTCCTTAAGGCATGGAGGATAAGGAAATAGGAATGAGTGTCCTGGGACGAGCCATAGGTGAGTGTTGGGGCCCTCTTGGATAGAAAAATTTGGATACAATTTTGATAATAATCCTAAGTGTAGAAGAAGTGCGGAGAAGAAGAAGGAATACTAAGGAGGTCCCAATTGAGATGCATCTAGAAGGAAAGTGCACAGATGGAGGATAATGTGCAGACAAAGGAAGAAAACAAAAGGAATAAAGAAAACAGAAGAATAAATAAGAGAAGAAATCTAGAGAAGAAAGCGAACGAAAAGGAGGGATTACAGATCGACCTTATAAATATATAAGGACACACAAAAGTAGGAAGAAAAACAATCAAAGTGAAGAAACAACATGCAGACTCAAAAGCGGGAGAAAGCAGTTTGAACAACCAGTTAACTAAAGTAGTCATGGATTGTAATAGGGTTTTGGGATGAACAAAATAAGGTTTTAAGCCCTAGATTTTATGTAGAGATATGTAAGGGTTTGTAAGAATATGGGTTCCTCTTTGTTCCAATATTAATGAGGTAATTTTTGTCTGAATATTAAGGAGATGATGCAGATAGAGAGAAAGGCTTGCACTGTAGAGAATCTATGCTAGGAGAAAGAGAAATATAAGCATGATGTATCTTTGTAAGTGGAGTGTGCAAGCCTAAATAAATTACCAAACACATAATAAAGAAATCAGTTGTTGTGGATGTAGCCCAGAGTTGGGTGAACTGCGTTAAATGTTGTGTTAAATGTATTTTATTTGATTGTTTATGGAATCTGTCTGGATGCATATTATAGTAGAGTTGTCTTATGTTTATTCATGGCGTAATAGTTATGACTATTATAGTAATGATTTATGCAGTAATCGGGAATATAATGGTAATATGAACCAGAGATCCACTAAGTAATATATTGAGAGAACTTACAGAATAACGCACATAGAAAAAATAATTAAGAATGAATGGAATAATAACCTCCCATTCCCTCACCGCTGCACAAACTTGGTTCTTTTCGTCCCAATAGATGCCTTGGGTGAGACTTCATCTGAACATGCAGGTGATGCCGAAAGGGCCGGTGTTTGAAAGGTTTTGTTGGACAACCGATAAATTGAACCTAGGGTCTTACAAATGTGTGCAACACCAACACTCTTGTAACAATATTTCAATGTTGCAATGTAACATGACCAATAACATATAAACATCTAGTCCAATGTGGATAAAAAAATTGACATAATTGAATTGTAAAGAGTGCAATAGAATGACAATGCAATGCTAACAGTGTCCAACAAACACATTCGAATCAATGAATATGCTATTATTGATATTCAATAACTATACAGGTGATATGTATATACGATGTATATGAAATTACACATCAACATTTTCATCGATATAAAAAATAATAACTAGATTATAGATTATAGTTATTGTATCTATACAAATAAATCAAAAAGAAATAGACATAAGTCATTGCACATGCACAATGACACTATCTTTGTTCAATCTCTATCCTACATGCAACACGACGTTGTATTTATTTAAGGTAAATTTTCCATGTACTCGAAAGTTGCACAACATATAAACTTTTTCGAGTTTCTTTTGCAAATATGTTTCATATTGCATTTTTGTTAGGCAAGGAAGCATTTCCTGCAATATAGGTTTCCTGACGGTGCATTGCACATTATTTTTGTGGATTGTACATATAACAAAATTCAGAAAATGTTTATATATAAAACAACATCTCTGATTTCATCTTACACTGTCAAACATTAAATTTTTATCAAAGCAAATGCCCTTGCAGGAGAGTTACAAACTGCACAAACAAGTTCAAATGGAGTTGAATATGCATTGAATACTATCATTGTATCCTTGACCTGTTTATACAGTACAATTTTTAATAATTTAGGCTATATGTGTGTGTGTGTGTGTTTTCAAATGGTATTGTACACAAGATTTTTAGATAGAGTTGTCAATCTATACTTACAACATTTGTTGACCCAGTTGGTTTCTTTAGATCTTTGACCACTTTTGTTGTGAGTTTTGTTATAAATGTCTACTGTGTTATGGGGAACACCTTTTATTTTACATCTCTCCTCTTTGTTTTATTTTTTAATAGAAAAATGAGAAATTTCCCTATTTACAATTGTTGTTCCAGTGAAGTGATGAAATGTCCATATGTCTCAAATAGATGCAACTGATATATAAAAGAATGTAGTTTTCATATGGATACACCTAATATATAACAACATATAAACAAAAAACAATTGAAAATGGAAAATTGTACTGTAGCTTTGTCATCCTTTGTGTTTCCATCTTTTATATGCAAATTGTACTGCGATCCCACTTTCCTAGCCAGTGTGACGACAACTCCAATAGTGTCGATTGGATACATATATGTATTACATGCAAATTATTTTATTGTTGTGTCTGGTATGAAATTGTATTCTTTGTAGGTTGGAGAAACTATCTCAACGAAAATTGATTCAAGTATCGATATAACATGATCACACTCACCATGGTCATAGCCACTTTTTGGTATAATTTTGAAATTTATAATAGATATTCCAGCACTGGGAACAATACTTTGCTCGTGTCTTTCAATGAGGTGTGCAGGAGTAGGAAATGTAATTGTCATCATGCCATTTACATTTTCCATGTCAGCATGAAATATTTTGCGTGATCTATTCTCATTATCGAAATATGTGTTGTAAACAACCATCACGTCTCGAAGGAATACCTCCCCACTTCTGTTTGTTCAAGTCCTCTATTGAGACAATATTAAAAGTTGCAGAACTGCATCATGGAATAAAAATTAAAGAAAATAAGTAATATGAAAAAAAGTTTCTTTGCATTTCTTGTCCAGCTACAAAATGTACAATTTTATACACATACCTTTCCAATTGGTCCTATTGTGCCTAGATAGTTTCTTCACCTGTATGTGTCACACTTGACTCCCAAACATTGATTGATTTAATTACAAGTATACCTTTTTCACCTAAACTGAATATAGTATTTTTCAAATTGAAAAATCACCCTACGTTATTAGCTCATCATGCTATCACAATGTGCAAAAATAAAATAGATTATAGGAATTCACGCATGACTCTATTGTTGGGAGTATGTCTATGATGCAATAGTATCAATACTTCCCTAGATTTTCCAACTTCTCGTGCTTGCAACAACAAATATGTGAATGTGTAGCACATACAATATATTTTATACTATGTTTAATTTGACATATGGACGTATTTAATTTTTTACGTAGGACATATGCACATCAATTATGAAAGTCACAAAAACACATTTCACATGATACAACACATAGCATTGAAAATTTTTAATGGTGTATAAAATATTAAACTGCTAAAATTCCTATAAAGGAAAAACATTTTCCGAGTGTAAGAAACTTTGTTATGAACATTGACACATAACATTGTCCACTACGACAAACTTGTAATTTTTTGCTAGAATATATATATATGCATTTGCACAACACTTTGATATAGATCTCACAATTGAAATGCATCGAAAACTATCAATCAACAACATAGTGATTGCATGACCCTATGGAACTCTAATATCCAGGCACTCTAATAGCCAGGTAATTTTCACGATGACCAAGTGATTTATGGAAGTTTGGTTTTCAAAAAACAAAGGCTAACTAGAACTTGTGTGAAGTAAATGTTGTGGTTGTCTATGAGATTTCCAATTATTTCTATTAATCACTCCCCTTATTATGTGACTAACTCGGGCATGGAAAGAAGATGTTGGTAAATACACAATGCTTTCTATTAATCATTTCCTATATTATGTGACTAACTCTGGTCTGGAAAGAACATGTTAATAAATATTTCGTATGAATCTGGCCTTAAAGAAATAAAAAATTTGTAATGTACTATTGATAACTTTGAGTTTTATCAAAATGTATTTAAAGAAACAAACCTATACTAGATAGAAAACAAAAATAGCACTATTGCGCAAATAGCATATACAACACATATTCCAATAAAAATATTGCTTAAGAAAAAATTTAGAGAAGGTCCATGGACAAATTTCCTTGCTAAACTTGAAAGATATGACATGGACATTAACTTGGAGGAAGATGGAAGATGAAAAGTACTATAAATTTATGACTAGTATTGAGGTTGTGCACATCACCTATGTAAATGATGGGATAAATCAAGATGTAACCATCTCTTATAAAACTTGTTGTCAAAACCTTTTTTACCTAGACATTTACAAGAAAACCTGACAAATTAACATAGTTGAAAATATTGGATTACATGGGAAGTCATGGGAAGTACATAGAACATTGGAAACAACGTCACTCTCTCACATGAAACACGAACACTACAGGGCATTTCAAACTATCAGAGCATCAAGTAATTTAATATAGTCATATCACACATGTATGAGATGTCCAGATAGTTATCACCCGACAACGGACAAAGGCCACTAGGAGTATGGATATTCATTGGAACTGCATACAACATCAAAGAAACCTAGATCTGAATTGCAACATATGAGTATAAGAACATCAATGCATGGACCCGCTCGAAAACAACAACATCACTAAATCAATTTCCAATTTTATTTTGAACTATTTATACCACTTTCCAGGGCCATAGTTGTTAAGAACCAAATATCAATATAGCATAGAAAAACCTTAGAATAAGTACTCAGTGCCTTGAAAAATAGATAATTTCAGATAATAAGCCTCTTCGAGGGGGAAACCTCCTTTTAGCCCACATAAATGTTCAAGTACAAGATGATTCCAAATGAAAATGTCTCCTTGGTATATATAGGAGACTAGGAGATATAATTACAACTAATGGAATAAAGCTGACATAAATAAAATAACATTACTAATGTAATATGCCT
>SNQJ01S0003673.1:494812-516838 GCA_010110895.2 Picea sitchensis | reverse complement strand
CCACTAATGGATCATCTCCCAAGTCGATTTGACACCAAATCCGAGCTCAATCCGCATGGTGGGCTGGTCAAAGACCTAATTGAACCCTAAAGAGCCCCTTTTCACACTCCAAAGAGGTTACATAATCACCCAATGCTAGGCTAGAAAAAACCATGAATAACCATCACTTTCTCAAGGAATTCCATGCATTGTTATGCTGCCAAGATTTTTAAGGACTCATTCTTTGACAAGAACACATAGGCATCATTTCACAAGAGCTATCCATCTCTCCCTTGAGTGGATAAGCTAGGAGTTCTTTCACCCACATTTTCATCTTTTCATTGTAAGGAGAGCAAGCTTTTGAGGGCCTCAAGAGCCTTCCATTGGAGAAAGAAGGGACCCAAGTCCCCCTTTCTTCATTGTGCCTTTGGATTTCATCAATAGATCAGCTTATACATTGGTGATATTGGTCCATTTGTATTTATTTTTCATATTTTTTTATATGCTCATAGTTTTAGTTTGTTTTAATCTATTTCTTGTTTATAGTTCTGTTGTTTCTCTTTCTAACTTTTTCTCTACAACTGTCATGCCTAGTAGAGCCCAACTGGGCATGTAAGCACCCTTTATTTGCTCACCAAGTGACGAATTGGGTGCAAACACTAAGCATTGTGATGACTTGGCGAATATGAAGGAGACAAAACAGGTTGGCCAATGGCCTTCCAACACGCCAACAACATCATGCATGTCAAGGCACCCTCATCAACCACTGTACGAAAAATAGTTTAGGTAAAAACTTTTGTGGTGTAAGCCAATACTATTTGAAACACGATGTGATATGGGAAAAGAGGCTTCAATTCAGTTGTATCAACCGTTATAGTTCTTGGATTACATGTCTCGGTGGATCCTAAGGCATCTAGTAGAGCCTTTCTCTATGAAGGGAAGCTCTGGAGGACCTCCAAAGAAGACATCATGCAAGGGGTTTGTGACAAATATTCCACCATAGAGTAGTTTTGGATGGCCCTCACATTTGGATTATGAAAATCCTTCTTGAACGCCCCTTTCAGGATGCGTTTCATTCTTTCACCCATCGTTCTCTCAATCTGGAGAGGAACAGACGGGTTTTCAGCTTCTTTACCCTTTTCAGTAGTACTTGGCATTCTGCAATCGTGTGCCCTAGTAGTGATGTGAGATTCACCTTTCAACATATATACATTTGAGGTCAAGGGGTTATTGGATGACGAAGGGGGTCCCTTATTTCCCCCATCCACGTTAGCAAAGGCTTGAGTTAAATTTTTCTTATGTGGAAATGGGTTCATTAACACAACATGTTGTTGTTGCGCCAGTAACTTTTGGGCCTCCACGAGATGAGGGCACAAGTGAGTTGGGTGGTCTTCCATGTAAAAGGTTACACAGATACTTCGACTTATTTCTCTCTGTGTTTCCCCTGCCAACATTATTGTTGGGTTTCTTATCCCCCTTACCCTTCTTTCATTGTTTCTTATTCCCATCCACCTGTTGGTTGGCCTTCGGGTTCATCGATTGCACACTATGTACATCCGATGTCTGATTAGGGGGAGCAGCCGAACTAGAGGTTTGGCTGGCCACTGTCTATTGTATCAACAATTGCTACAATTGATTTGACAGTTGATCAGTAGGATTCACTTGTGATGAACCAAGAATTCCATCGGCATGTGGTTCAGACTTCTATCTGGTCTTGTCAAGTATAGACCTCGGTGAATCTGGAAAAATTTCATAAAGTAAACTAGATTGAGAGTAAATAAACTCTAACTATTGAGCTCTCATAATCGATTATTCTTCTTAAAAGACCCCCGACGTTGCTACGTCCTTGGATAACTGAGGGACCAAGGACTTGATGAACTACTTCAGTAGGAAATATGGTGGGATTGGTACCTTTATCAAACTCTTCCGGCGTCTCCATTCTCGGATGTGATCAGAGATATGGTCCAACTTTGTCTTTTCAAAGTTGGCCAACAATTTGGTGTCGACATCATATCTCACAGGTAATTGAAAATGGTTTAATAAAACCATTGCCAATTCTCCAAAAGTAGAGTATCTTGAGCGGTCGAGCTCGATGTACCATTTCGTGGAACTCCTGATGAGAGTGCGTTGAAATAGGCGCAACTGTATGGAATCGTCTTTCAATGAGTTGGAAGAGAACCATAGGTGAAAGGTAGTCACATGATCACCTAGATATTCATTAGGTTTTCCTTCAAACTTTAGAATGTCCGAGGGTAACTTGGTTGACATAGGAGGCCAACGTGGATCGTGACATATTGGGTCATTTAATAATCTTAACAAGTCTAGTAAATGAAAAGTTTCCAGAAATGGTACCTTAGGTTGTTGAATATGTACATGAGGATAGGGGCCTGGGTTTTGGCTGGCACCAGGTTGCCAGGAAAAGTTAGGTTGTTGGCCTGGGTTTTGGTAAAAACCATGGCCTAGGATAGCATTCATATATTGTGCTTGTTGAGACGTCATAGACTGACTCCCGTAATAGGACATTGATGGATAAGAAGGGATTTCTCCCGATGTTGTGTTGCAAGGGTTCTATAAAGGGTCGCCCCCTGTCGATCCGATGGGAATAGGTACTGAGCCTTGCTCGAGGTTCCATTGACCATGGAAGGGGTTTCCTCCGATCGACATCCCTGATAAGGGAATTGATCCCTGCCACAGATTCCAAGGTCCTTGAGAAGTGTGTGCCCATTGTGCAGAAATAGTACCCTACACAGGATTTTGTGATCCAAAACCAGGGTTTCCCCTGGCCAAGATGGCAACTAACGAGAATGCGTTGTTACCAAATGCGTCGAACAAAGAGAATGGAAAAGAACCCACTGATGTGGTATTGGAAGATGGTCCTTAAATACCTTCTCTGAATGAGTTGTAGTTTATGCTCGGCCAGTTGGGTTACTGAGAAGCACCACCGAGCGAGGGGGACGACGGAGGTATATGACCCCCACCGTAAGGGAAATCATTATAGGGGGTTGAGGTACCCCCCATGGACCCTTGTAGAGGAACGTTTGAGCTCCCTTCCCCCAAACCCATGGTATATAGGGTGGAGTAGGTGAGGACAGAGTTCCTATCAAAACTAGGCATCTTGTATGAAAACGAAGGTCCTATCGCACTCTACGTGAAAGGTGCGGTGATCACCGCCATAGACATATTCAGACCACTACCCGAGGTAGAGGCGGTCAATACCATAGTGGCCCAGACCTGGGAAAGTGAGTTAGGAGGTGGAATTCCCCCAGTGGTTGCATTCGTAGAGGGAGTATGAGGAATCCCTGATGAAGTAGCAACATTTTCTTCCATCGTTGCTTGTAGGACTATCTAACTCTCGTGATAATTACCCTTGGAGGGGCAAGCTGCATTGAAAGTCACGCTGACAAGTTAGTGATTGAAGGGTTGTACAGACCGAGAGTTTTCGCTCCAAGGTCAGAAATAGTCGGTTCCTCCATATACGAGTGTTCTTCTCTTAGAGTTGGCTCGGGTACAGTTTCCTGTGGCCTGGTCACCTCAAATGACCCTTCTTGGTGAACTCTTCACCTTCGCGGTGGTGGTGATGGCTCCAAGTTAACCGACGACAGGCCCAAAATCCTTCATGATCGATGGAGCTCTTGATCTTCCACTATGTAAAATCAACGACACACTAATGATTTTCTAATGCTTAAGACCAAAACACACACTAGAAAAATTTCCTATAAGATATAACAAGAAAACCACTATAACTAATTGGAATAACAGTTACACCAATCAACACTAGAGAAATTTATCGGTTCAAGTGAAACTCGAACACAGAAACACCCTTCGGGTATAATATACAAACCATGGCCTGATGTCTGTCCTAGGTACCGCGGTATACACCCGCAGTCACCTATGTAAGTCCCTAAAAAAAGGAAACTAGGTTGTCATCTCATGAAAAAATACTAGGAAGGTATAGTCGACATTCGGGTGGACCGCAACGAGAAGGGTATCAAGCCTGAAACCTATCGAGGGTATTGAAAGAAAATGTTCTAGAAGATGACTAAGTACCTCGAATGTATTCGATACCCATGATGCTCCATGGAAAATTCGATAAACGAAATCCCAAGATAAGTCCTTTATATGTGTTCCCCACTATGCTTGGTCTGACTTTGGAGGGGTTATCTCTGCTACCTTTCCACATGCGACCTCATGTTTAACCCCTGTGTTAGAGGGGGGTCCCGAATAATTTCCACATTACTGGACTTATACACTCCTTATAACAGACTCCTATGTTTGTTTTGTATCCTTGAAGAGTTTTTTCTCCAACCTAAATCAAGGCTCTAGCCTAGTCTAGTTAATGGACCCTACAAACATAAATTATGATTAATTTTACTTAATATTTAATTTTAAGTGGTTTATCTTAAGTCAAAGGAACATAAATGAAACTAGTGGTATTTTTAAAGAGATGAAAGAGAAGAACAAATGTTGGAAACAAAATTACTTATTTTTCAAAAATATTTGCAAATTGAAAACTCTTTAACCAACTTTTCTAACTAACTTTCTTTCCAAGATATTTTAAAAGAAAAAACCTAAAACTGAATTTCACTCGACTATGATCTACTTAAAGTCCTAAGTATTCAATAAATAACTTGAGAAAGCACTCTTCTTCCTCATAAACAAAGACAACTAACCTAACTACTTAACCAAACAAGAAAGTGAAATATTTTTTTTGTTTATGCTTGAAAATAAGAAACTTGAAAATTAATAGTTTTCTTTTCTTCTAAATCATGTAAAAGGGAAAAGTGCAGACAAGGCAAGACCAAACAAACTAACTTCTGGTCTACTGTGGATCACAGGGAATCACTGAAGGAACCACAAAGGCTAAAACATAAAAGACTCACAGATTTATCCAAAACCCTTTCAACGAAAAACAGAAGCAATCTTCAAAGATAAAGGAACTGACGTCAAACCTAGACTTAAAGATTTTAACTACAGAGACCAATACTAAATCAAGAAACCCCTGAGAAGTCATAATTCAATCAGAGAAGAGGATGATTGCCTCTTCTTAAGAAAAAGGCTTCCTGACACATGCACTCTACTAATACTTAAGTAGCCTGCGTATGTACGTGGGTTGTCTAAAGGTAGGGTGCATATGTATGCGTGAAGACCCACTGCAGGCCGCGTACACCTCTGTAACTTATTAAAAGAAATAAAACTAATAATCAAATCTAACCAGGCAGGGAATAATTCTATGGCAGATCAGAATCCCTTGAAGACTCAAAAATTTACAAAGAACTCAAAGAGGTAATCAAAACAATTAAAACACCCAAAAAAATCCCCTAAAAACCCTAGAGGCTCCCCAATATTGTTGCCAATTATGCTATAGTGGGAAAACCCCCTTATGGAATACACTAGGGTTCAATCGTGAAGGTAGAGATAACCATATAGAGTCTCCTACTTTTAACAACTAACCCAACAATACCCCACATTCATGCATAAAATACAAAGTATAAGAATCCGATAGTCTTACCTTAAACTCTACGTCTGATGCCAATCCTTTTGCATTCGGTCGCTCCTCGACTACAAGTCTCCTCCCAAGGCTGACCTTCATTCACCAAAAGACAAACAAGAAACTACAAACATGCATCTTATATATGAATTAGTGGGTTAGATTCCATAACAAAAATGTAGATCAAACATGAAGATTAAACACATGATATGGAGGGACGAAAAAAGTACTTATTTATATTAATCTCAACAAGTAAATTACAAAATGAGATCGACAACTGCTCCTTGAACCCAGTCCTGGGCTCCTCTTCACCAAGATCCAAATTCTTCCACGTATCCTTCTTCTCTCACACTTCTCTCTAGACAATGGGCATAGGCTTATGAATGAGGAAAAAGGCAAGAATAGGGAATTCTGGCTCAAAACTAACAATGTGGCTGCAACTTCTTGGGGAAAGGGGGGAAAGTGAAATGGGAAAAGTTTCACTGTAGCTATGTTTCTCCTTGGAACGAGAACCCAACACCTCATTTTATATGACAAAAGGATGGTTATTTGGTTGGGTGATGGGCTATAGGCCGTGGATTAGTTTGAAAACTACCCAATAGCCGGTAATCTCAATGAATCCCTTGCAAATTTTGTGGGTATACGCAGGCTGTAATGGTGCAACTAGCATATGTACATAGGAAGTAGTGGTGCATGGCATGTACATATTCAAAAATTGTGTTTTTAAGAAGAGATGTCCAGTGTTGGATTGGAAAAAATAGTAAGTAAGATGGCATGATGCTAGGTGTGCATGTATAGTGCAATTTAGGGTTATAACAGATTCCCTCTAATGTGTGAGGTCATAAGAGCATATGATGGCCGAAATACATTACAAATATTCACAAGGGTACGAAGCTAGTGAGCCCGGGACCAGAGTTCGGGAGGTCTCACCGAGGTGGGCATACCCATGCTCAGGATGAAATAAATCATGGCTTCCAATCAAATATATTGAAGATCCATGTCATATAACTATATAAAGTGTAGCCGCGAGCAATACACAATGGATCTACACCTCAAAATCAAATATATACTTGTATAGTATCCATATTCAAGAACCTAATGCTACCTAATGGTTGGAGATGAGGACTTCAGAGATTGAGAAAAAACTTTAAGATCTTCAAAAAATAGGTATGAGTATAATGTGAGTGTATGAATTCACTACCCAGAGGTCTTTGACAACTCATCGGGGAACATACAAGAGGATCTCGATGATTAGGCAAATAACTTCATTGATTTCGAACATGGACTTGATTAGACTTTAGGGATGGTCGGGCATGAGGGAAAGAGACAAAATGCAGAGAGGTCGACTCAAGTTGGGTAAAACTTCCCTTGGAAAATAGCACGACTAATGATCTAACTTAGGAAACAAGAAATTGACATAAGTTCACGATGCAAGAAGAAACACAAACTCTCCATATGCTTGGAAGGATAACCAAATAGAGGAGGGCATAACTCTATGTTATGAGAACAACTTCCTAAGGTCATATTAAATACCAAATCTTGAGGAACAAACAGAAGGATGTGCTTTGTCCAAGGGCGACTCATTGTGCTCCCATAAAAATAAAATACTTTTCCCATCCTGTTTTTGGGGTATATTTGATTTTTTGTCTTTTTCAATATTTTGGAGAGCTTGAAAAAGAATAAAAGAATTCTACGTTACAAAGGAGGAACGAGTGTCACAAGCATACTAGTTCCAAGCGCAAGGAACACACTCATGCTTAGAGCAAGGAGACATGTGCAGGGAAAGGACACTCGAGAAAATTCCTCCATGGGTCAAGGTGTCAAGATGCAAAGGCAAAGTGCTACAAGGCTTGCGTATAAGTCATGCTTAAAAGGTTTAGTTGAGAGCAACATGGAGTTGACATTAAGACAAATACGTAGAGATGCAGTTGGGATTAATAAGACACAATGATAATGTCCTTCAATGTAATTTTAAACGAGCCCAGAGAAGGTAAGCTCAGTGGTTTTTCATTTTGAGAGAGTCCGAAAAAGTGCAAAGGAAGACTCCACTGGGGTACCTTTTTCGAACATAGTCTAGTTGGCCCTAAAATGGGGTAAAATATCACCAAAAATACGTTTATTCAAAACCATTTTAATGAGTGTGACAAAGACAAGATCACTCGATAATATTTTCAATTTTAAGTAGTCTGAAAAGAGCTTAACTATGGACTTGCTTCTTTTTCTAGATTTAGTCTCCTTAGCCCGAAAAAGGTGAAATTTACTGAGGAGAAATCTCCTAGAGAGATGAATCTCCTGAGGTGTACCTTTTTCCTCCTTAATCTATAGGCTGTAAAAAGGGGTAAACTCATGCCAGTAGATGTTTTTCTAAACCAATTAACGAGTGTGAAAGAACAAGGTCACTCGGTGATCTTTTCAATTTTAAGGAGTCTGAAAAGAGCTTAACTATGGACTCTATAGAGGACGTTCTTCTCGACAAGTTTAATGAGTGTGAAGGAACAAGGTCACTCGAATATCTTTTCAATTTTAGGGAGTTTGAAAAGAGCTTAACTATGGACTCCGTGGGGTTCCTTTTTCGTAAATTTAGTCCCTTAGGCCCGAAAAAGGGGTAAACTTATACCTGAGAATACCGTTCTAATGAACCAAAGTTCCTAGAGCGTACCTTTGTTCATAAAATTGACCATCCGGATTGAAAAATGGGTAAAATATAGCCGGACAGACATGCCTTCAAATTTTAGATTGGCAAGCGTGAAGGACAATAAGATTGCTTGTCAATATTTTCATATTTAGAGGGTCTGAAAAGGGCTTAAAAGAAGACCCGTTTTGTGGGTGTTTTTAGGGTGAGGTCAAGAGTGATAACATATCATACATATGAGGCTCAATCTTGTAATTAGGACAAGAATAACAAGGAATCCCAAGCCTAAATTCATTCACAATGGCATGGACATGAAAATGCAACCAGGATATACCTAGGGGATCCATGTGAAGGTAGGCTCTACCACTAAATTAAGACACTTATAGAGTAGGAATGATGGTTTTGTGTCGCAATTTGATGGGGTCGATCCTATAGCAATAAGAAAAAGACAACGAGGTGCAACAAGTGGAGGTGGAATCCTAACTTAGATGCACAAAGTTGGAAAAATGAATTTTTACCAAAAGACCTTAAAAGTGCCCCATCTCTCAAAAGGTTTTCCCAAACCAAAAGTAAAGTGTATTGTAACATCCAATGAGAAACTAAAGAACCATGTTAAATGATTTTCAAGCCAGAAAAAATGACAAAAGGGGTCAAAAAAGAACAAAAAGGGCCAAAAAAGTCTATAAATAGAATATGGAAGCTCATTATCACCATTTAAAATTGAGAATTGACCAAAAAGCCAAAAATACCCCTTTGTTAAATAATTTTATTTTGGGATCTTCAGTGGATGAAATGAACTTCCGCTAGACCAAGTAAGTACTAACTATCTCCTCTTTCATTTCCATACTTTCCTTTTCCATTAGTTTTATTTTTTGTGGGGGCACACACCTTTAAAAAAGTTTGGCCCTACATGTACGAAGGTTGTCCTAGGACAACCCTTGTATTCCCATAGGAAGCAAACAAACTTCCTCCTTGCATACGTGACTATTTCCAATACAACCCACGTACACCCTCAAAGATATGAAAGAATTAAAAATGAAATCATGAACTCTCTTTTGAACTTGTCATTTTGCAGAATGTATGTCCATTGGAGAGAGAGGGAGCATGAGGACATTGATATACTAGTCAATGAGGACCCTGAAGCTATGGCCACATTGAGACAATGTGGTTTGTGGAAGTTATTCTAGTGTCCATTCATGAGGNAACCACATTGTCTCAATGTGGTTTGTGGAAGTTATTCTAGTGTCCATTCATGAGGGCACAACCTAGGTTGTTGAATGCCTTGGTAGACTATTGGCATCCCGACGCTGAGGCATTTATGCTCGAGGGGCAGTCCTTGACTCCAATGACTAAAGACATTTACTTTCTAACTAGCCTCTCGAGGAGGGGTGAACTAGTCAACTTGCGTGATTTCCCCCCTTGGCCTCACAGCATTATAGAGATGATCAGGCTTGATTGCGAGGTTGGCACTGATAAAGTAGGTTCTCAGGTGCCAATTAACAAGATTGCCAACCTATCACTCAAAGTGATAGTTTTACTCATTGGGCATATTACTAGATCCGTGGATTTACATCAGGCCTTCTGAGCGCACATGCATTGTGTAGTGCAGTGCTTGAATGCACACATATTTTACTGGAGTACAGCCATGCTAGACTACATGAAAAGATAACTCACCGAGTGTCATGGGAAGGACAAAAAAACTTTGGATTTGGGACCATTTTGTGCTCATTGTTCTTCTTTGAGAGTCCCCAGTCTCAGTACATGAGAGACAGTGCGAGGGCATGTGGCCTCCCTCCTGGCAGTGTGTAGATGGGAAGAGCTTCTTCCACGGCTAGGGGGAGGAAGGACCATAGAGGCCTTTGACGACGCATTTTTTGACTGGTGGGCACGACAGATTCCAGCGATAGAGGACTACCCCTACGTCGGGATCAACTTTTCTAGGGATCTGAACATGCCCATGCCTCTTGGAGCAGAGAGAGGAGAGATAGGTACGTTCATTTTTTAATGTTATTTAATTTTTTGTTTCTTTTTATATATATATCATTTTTTATGGGAATCAGAGTATCTGACAACTATGTATTAGTTTATGTACAGATGTTGGGCCACTGCATCCAAAAAAATTCTCGAGGACCACGTGGCGTTCTCAAACAAAGGTAGTACCAGCCACAGTCGCCAGACCAACAGCAGCAGCAGGGGAACCTCCAGCCAGAGAGGTTGAGAGATTTTTGAGACAGGTAGAGTGGAACCTCACCGCGCTCACTCGCGCAGTCCCTATGGCAGAGATCGAGGATATCCCACCATCGATGCAACCTCACGTAGTTGGGGTGCCACGCACCTGGGTCCAACTCTTCCGATGTTTGGAAAATGCCATGGTTCACTATGGCAGGGCCAACAGGCCCCTCCCTTAGCTTAGGATGGACCACTTACGTGTCAGGGGCACTTTCTATAAATTTTTGAGAGAATAAGCCCCATGATATGTAATGGATATGTATGTTTGAGGCGCTTGAGCCCACTTATGTACTCTGATACTGTCAATATATATATATATATATATGTGTGTGTGTGTGTGTGTGTGTGTGTATTTACATATTTTATGTATTATTAATTACATTTATTTACAAATGTATTTACATGTGTATGTGTGTGAGTTTTCTTACATGTGTGCAATATGCCAATCTAATACTTGATTAGATAGAGTATCTGTCATTTAAGTCAATCTCCTAGGAACATCAATATACATAATGTAATCAAAACAACGTTCTAAGAGACATACACTAAGGAATCGTCGATGTAGAGTAGGATCATAAACATGATAAACCCCGTTTAACTAGGACACAACCAATTGTGCATCTAAGTAGACCCAGAGGTAAGAGATACCATGCGACAAGGTGTCACGAAGTAACTCTATTACTACATTGTATTCAATGACATTGTTTGTGGTGTCACCTAAACAGGTACCTCCAAAAGATAGCAACTAGCCTTGAGGTGTGAATATCACCCAAGCTGCGGAAGCAAGCCTCCGAGTGTGTCGGCTAGTGTCATCGATGAACCCAAAAAACACCTCTAATTCACTTGACATCTACCATAGTGAAAAATATGATATCAAAACGACACGTCCATAAAACAAAAAAGACAAAACAAAGTTGTATAAGAACTATACATATATACAAGAAGTCACCCAAGGCGACCCACCTACGAGTAATACTTCTTGAGATAGATCCCATTTCTAGGCTCCTCTAAAGCATTCCCTTCAAATTAAACCAGATGATAAGAACCCTTCTTTAATACCTCCTTCACGATGAATGGTACGAACCACATGGGTTTGAACTTGCCTGCCCCAAGGGGATCCTTATCTTGGTCATAGACCAGGACAAGGTTGCCTTCGGAGAAACTTTGAGGATGAGCGAACCGATCATACTGACACTTGACTCTTTTCTTGTGAGCCACATTAGCCAAGGCTACATCACATTGTTTCTCATCGACCTAATCGAGATATAATAAGCATTCCTCAAGCGGTGAAGTGTCTGGCAATAACTGTACTGCCAACTTAAGAGATGGGATCTGGCATTCTATAGGCAAGACTACTTCGAACCCATAAATGAGTTGAAAAGGTGAGAAACTGGTTGAAGTATTTACAGATGTTCAGTAGGCCCACAATGTTGAGTACAACATGAAATTCCATTTTAACTTGGCTGAATTGATCATTCATTGTAGAATGGTCTTGAGAGACTTATTCATAGCCTCCACTTGACCATTCACTTGTGGGTAATAAGGTGATGAGTGTTCTTTCCTCAACCCTAGATTTGACGTTAACTCGGACATCATTTTTTTCTTAAAGTGACTTCCATGGTTAGTGAAAATATCCTTCGATACGCCGAACCTTGATACTATCTAGTTAAACAAGAAGATAGTTGTTGTATCGCCATCATATTTGAACATTGGTATAGCTTCAACCCACTTTTTAAATTAGTCTACTTATACAATGGTATAACGGTGCCCCTTGTCTGAAGGGGGTTGACATGTGGTATAATCAATCCCCCACTTAGTGAAGGAGCCAACTGTAATGATGGGAAACATAGGAATGTGGTGTGCCCTCATCTTCTGAAAGAAGATCTGACACGAGTGGCACTTCTTGACCGATTCAACACAATATTTGATTAACGTCAACCAATAGTAACCGACTCGTAGAATATTTTGGGTTGTTTCCAACCTGGAAAAATTACCACCACATGCTCCAGCGTGGCAGTCATTAAGAATGAGTTCCGCTTCTTCATGAGTGAGGCACCGATGAAGGATGCAATCTACACCTCGCTGATTCAAAGTGTCCTCGAGTATGAAATAGTTTTTTTCCTGATGGTGTATATGTCGATGCTCATCACGAGAAGTAGAGGAGGGGCACTTCAAAGTCTGGAGATAGACTAGTATATCTCCATACCATGGATCTGAAGATGAAATTAGAAAAATATGTCGTTTAATCGGTAATTCTTCTGGTGTAACATCACCTGACTTGATCAAAAGTTAGGAGATAAGGTCCGCAAAGACCATCAAATTTTTAGATTTCGTGGAAACAAAATCTAAATCAAATTCCTAGAGGATAACAATCCATCTACTCATCTTTCCGCCGATTACATGTCATCTCAAAACATATTGGAATGGATTCACAATGACAATGATGATGGTCTTGTGAAACAAGATATAATGATGGAACCATTGGACAACATGTACTGCTGCCAACGCAAGTTTCTCAACATTGGAGTAGTTGAGTTCTGGCACAACCAGGCCTCAGATCAGGTAATAAATCACATGTTCTTAGGGTAGATCATCCTCTTGAACCAATACCATATTGATGGTCGACTCTGTCATGACCAAGTACAATAATAAATCTTTATTATAATTGGGTGTCTGAATTAGAGGTGCAGATGTGAGGGCACATTTGAATGCTTGGAATGAGAATTGAGCAGCTTCATCCCAAAGGAAAGGGACACCCTTATTCAGTAAACGCATAAACCCTTTAGTGATCTCGGCATAGTTTGCGATAAAATGCCAAAGAAAATTGGTTTTTCCCTGTAAACTCTAAAGATGAGGTACTATGCACGAACGATGAAATTGAACTATTTCCTCAAGCTTTAGAGGATCGACCATCATCCCTGTTGTCGAAACTATAAAACCTAAAAGATGACCCGACGTCACGCAAAAACTGCATTTGTTTGGATTCAAGAGAATCCGATAGTAGCGACATCACTCAAAGATAAGTCAAAGGTGCATGGGATGATCAACTCTCTTCCGAGATCATGATGCTAAATCATAGAGATAATCCTCAACTATGTGTTTGAGATCATGGAAAGAGAAATACATGGGTCACTGAAAGGTGGCTACAACATTTTTAAGTCCAAAAGGCATCTTTTGATAAGCAAATGTACCCCATGGATAGATAAAAGTTGTTTTATGTTGGTCCTCGAGATTAATTTGTATCTGATTGTATCTCGAAAAACCATCCATGAAATAGAAGACCTCATAACCTGCACATTCATTGACAATATCGTTAATTAATGGGTGGGGAAATTATCCTTTGGAGAGGCCTTGTTCAAATCACGGAAGTATGTACATACACGAATTGTTCCCTTCTTTTTGTTGACTGGAATGAGATTTGACACCCATTAAGTCAATTAGACAGGGTAGGTGAAACCAAATTTGAGTAATTTCTCTATTTCAACCTTAATAGTTGTTTCTTTCCAAGGATTAACCAGACAAAGCTTCTGTCGGACCGGTTTGGTGTCAGGGTAAGTCATTATTTCATGTTCGACGATTCTTGGATCAATGCTTGGCATTTCCTCATAAGACCAGGAAAAAACGTCGCAAAATTATTTAAATAAATCTGTATAGAATTGAATCTCCTCGAGGGATTAGTTTGCTCCAATGAAGACATTCTCCACAACGCCACGGGTTCTAGATATGTCAATAGGTATCATTTTAGTGATGGTTTCCATATTACCCTCAGTGTAAATTGTCTTCATAGTCAGAGGATTAATAGGACAAGACCTATCTCTAGTGATAGTTAACACGAATTTACCTGCCTCAATTATTCCTAACTCTGGGAGAAAATAAGATCTGTGATGGAGATCATCCCAGGGTTTGTCTGGACTAGTCAATGCCTCTATAATCTCCTCATCAAAGGGAAAGACCAAGTCTAAGGAATCGGTAGTAGCGAGGGAACCTTTAGCCTAGGTAGGCTCGAAAGCTAGATCTAACTCCTATACGGAAGCTTGATGGACTATAGAGTACACAACCTTTTCCACAGATAAGGGCATGGACATACCATGATTCCCTATCCCTTCCATCATGGTTGATGGGGAAGGAAGAGTCCATGGATCATTAAATTAATCCATGCAAAATGATGAAACTTGAAATATTTCAACCTTAGGTTGTTCGGAGACAACCGATATCATCTTGACATCACCATAGGATGGCATTTAATTGAAAGTACCCATGAGAGGTGGGCACAAACCAACCCCCATGTTGACGACATTGGGTTGTGGGTTATCAATCATCGGGACTGTGGATGCCCCTGATGAAGGGTCAGGCTTGGAGAAGGACAATTGATCAATGGTCATGATTTGACCCTCATGTGGAAACAACAAGAACTGAAAAACTATAGCAACCACTGCATGCATGGCATATGTCCAATTCTTTCCTAACAACAAGTTCTAGTCGAGAGGTGCATCGACCACTTCAACTTTGACGCACATGGTCTTCCCTCCTAACTACATGGGGAAAGAAGGGATGATTCCATGTGGTCTGAAAGAACGACTGTCAAAATCTATAAGAATAGTAAGTGAAGGAGACAAAACGGGTTGGCCAATGGCCTTCCAACACACCAAAGACATCACACATGTCGAGGCGCCCTCATAAACCACCGTACGGAAAATATTATGGGTAAAAATTTTCGTGGTGTAATCCACTACTATATGAAACGCGACGTGATATGGGAGATGAGGGTTCAAGTCGGTTGTATCATGCATGATATTTCCTGGATTACATGTCTCTATGAAGGGAATCTCTGGAGGACCTCCAAAGCAGACATCACGCAAGGGGTATGTGACAAATATTCCACCACAGAGTAGTTCTGGGCGGCCCTCGCATTTGGATTATGAAAATCCTTCTTGAACGCCCCTTTTGGGATGCATGTCATTGTTTCTCCCATCATTCTCTCGATATCGAGAGGAACAGACAGGTTTTCAACTTCTTTACCCTTTTCAACAGTACTTGGCATTCCGTAATCGTGTGCCCTAGTAGTTATTTGAGCTTCACCTTTCAACATATAGACATTCGAGGTCAAGGGACTACTGGATGACTAAGGGGGTCCCTGACTACCGCCATCTGCGTTAGTAGAGGCTTGAGTTAAATTTTTCCCATGTGGAAATGGGTTCATTAACACAACAGGTTGTTGTTGTGCTAGTAAATTTTGGGCCTCCATGAGCCGAGGGCACAAGTGAGTCGATGGTCTTCCATGCAAAGGTTACACAGATACTTTGACTTATTTCTCTCTGTGTTTCCCCCACCAACATTATTGGTGGGTTTCTTTCACTGTTTATTCTTCCTGTCGACCTACTCGTTAGCCTTCGGGTTCATTGATTGCACATTGTGTACATCCAACGTCTGAGTAGGGGGAGAATCTCAACTAGAGGTTTGGCTGGTCGCTGTCTAATGTATCGACAATTGTTTCAATTGATTTGAAAAGTGATCATCGAGCTTCGCTTGTGATGAACTGACAATTCCATCGATATGTGGTCCAAACTTCTCTCTGGTCTTGTCAGGTATAGACCTCGGTGCATCTAGCAAAATTTTGTAAAGTAAACAAGAATGAGAGTAAATAAACTCTAACTATTGAGCTCTCATAATCTCTTCTTCTTCTAAAAATACCATCGACGTTGCTACGTCTTTGGATAACTGAGGGATCAAAGACTTGATGAACCACTCCAGTAGGAAATCCGGTGGGATTGGTACCTTTATCAAACTCTTTTGGAATTTCTATTCTCGGATGTGATCAGAGATATGGTCCGCCTTTTTCTGCTCAAAGTTGGCCAACAATTCGGTGTCGTCATTGTATCTCATAGGTAATAGAAAATGGTTTAAGAAAACCATTGCCAATTCTCCAAAATTAGAGTATATTGATCGGTCGAGCTCGATGTACCATTTTGTGGCACTCTCGATGAGAGTGCATTGAAACAGATGCAATTGTATGAAGTCGTCTCTTAATGAGTTCGATGAGCACCATAGGTGAAAGGTAGTCAAATGATCACTTGGATCTTCATTAGTTTTTCCTTCGAACTTTGGAATGTCTGAGGGTAACTTGGTCGGCATAGGAGGCCAACGTGGATCATGACAGATTGGGTCATTTAATAATCTTGAGTGGTTTGGAAAATGCAAAGTTGCCAGAAACGGTAGCTTAGGTTATTGAATATGTACAGGAGGATATGGGCCTAGTTTTTGGTAAGAACCATGGCCTAGGATAGCATTCAAATACTGCACTTTTTGAGACATCATCAGCTGACTCCCATAATAGGATGTTGATGGCTGGGAAGGAATTTCTCCCCACATTGTGTTCCAAAGTTTCTTGAAAGGGTTGCCCCCTACCGGTCCAAAGGGAATAGGTAATGAGACTTTCTTGGGGTTCCATTGACCATGGAAGTGGTTTCCCTCGGTCGACATCCCTAACGAGAGAACTGATCCCTGCCACAGATTCCAAGGTCCTTGAGAAGTGTGCTCCCCCTATGCAGGAATAGTACCCTGCGCGAGATTTTGTGATCTAAAACTAGGGTTGGCCCTAGTTGAGATGAGAAATTACAAGAATGCATTGTTACCAAACACGTCGAACAAAGAGGATGACAAAGAACCCACTGATGTGGTACTAGAAGAAGTTCCTTGACTACCTTCTCCAAATGAGTTGTAGTTCATGTTCGCCCAGGCGGGTTGCTGAGAAGCACTGCCAAGGGAGGGGGACGAAAGAGATATCTGACCCCCACCGTAAGTGAAAGAGTTACAGGGGGTTGAGATGCCCCCAATGGACCCCTCCATAGAAGCGTTTGATCTCACTACCCCTAGACCCATGTTTTGTAGCGTGGAGTAGGTGAGGATCAAGTTTGTATCAAAACCAGGCATCCCGTATGAAAAAAGAGGGCCTTTCGCACTCTGTGTGAAAGCTCCAATGATCACTGCCATAGAAGGAATCAGACCACTCCCCGAGGTAGAGGCGGTCAAGACCATAGTGGTCTAGACCTACAAAGGTGAGTTAGGAAGTGGAGCGTCCACAGTAGTGGAAGCCGTAGAGGAAGTATGAGGACTCCTTGACAAAGTAGCAACATTTTCTTCCATCGCTGCTTGCAGGACTATTTGATGCTCATGATGCATTACCCTTGGAGGGGAAAGCTGTATCAAAAGTGGCATCGACAAATCAGTGTTCGGAGGGTTGTATGGACCGAGTGCTTCCTATCTAAGGTCATAAATATTCGGTTCCTTTGGATACGAGCATTCTCCTCTCAGAGTTGGCTCGGGTACAGTTTCTTGTGGCCCAGTCGCCTCAAATGAGCCTTCCTAGTCAAGTCTTCACCTTCATGGTGGCGGTGGTGGCTCCAAGTTAACCAACAACAAGCCCAAAAGCCTTCATGATTGGCAGAGCTCTTGATCTTACACTGTGATAAAATCAATGACACAATAAGGGTTTTCTAATGCTGAAGACCAAAACACACACTAGAAAAAGTTCCTATTAGATATAACAAGAAAACCACTATAACTAATTGGAAGAACAATTACACCAACCAAGAATAGAGAAACTTACCGATGCAAGTGCAACTTGAACATGGAAGAACCCTACGGGTATACTCTACAAAGCTTGGCCTGATGTTTGTCCTATGTACTGTGATATACCCTCATAGTCACCTATGTAAGTCCCTAAAAAAAGGCAACTAGGTTGCTAGCTCATGAACAATTACCAGGCGAGTATAGTCAACATACGGGTGGACTAGAATGAGTAGGGTATCAATCCCTAAAACTATCGAGGGTATCCAAATAAAATGTTCCAGAAGATGACTCAGGACCTCGAACGGATTCGGTACCCACGAAGTTCCGTGCCAAATGCAATCAATGGAATCCCAAGATAAGTCCT
Organism: Picea sitchensis; assembly: GCA_010110895.2. Lineage (NCBI taxonomy): Eukaryota > Viridiplantae > Streptophyta > Pinopsida > Pinales > Pinaceae > Picea > Picea sitchensis. Next base: position 498,577 of record SNQJ01S0003673.1, on the reverse strand, counting down.
CTATATGTGTTCCCCACTATGCTTGGTCCGTATTTAGAGGGGTTATCTCTGCTACCTTTCCACACACAACCTCGTGTTTAACCCCTGTGTTAGAGGGGGGTACCGGATACTTTCCACGTTACTGGACTTCTACACTCCCTAGCACAGACTCCTATGTTTGTTTTGTAGCCTTGAAGAATTTCCTCTCCAACCTTAATCAAGGTTCTATCCTAGTCTAGTTAATGGACCCTAGAAACATAAAGTCTGATTAATTTTAATTAATCATTAATTTTGAGTGGTTTATATTAAGTGAAAGGAACGTAAATGAAACTAGTGGTGTTTGTAAAGAGACGAAAGAGAAGAGCAAATGTTGGAAACAAAATTACTTCTTTTTCAAAAAGATTTGCAAATTGAAAACTCTTTAACCAACTTTTCTAACTAACTTTCTTTCCAAGATATTTTAAAAGAAAAAACCTAAAACAAAATTTCGATCGACTACGAGCTACTTAAAGTCCTAAGTATTCAGTAAAGAACTTGAGAAAACACTCTTCTTCCTGATAAAAAAAGACAACTAACCTAATTACTTAACCAAACAAAAAAGTGAAACCTTTTTTATTTTTTTTATGATTCAAAAAAAGAAACTTGAAAATGAATTATTTTCTTTTCTTCTAAAGCAAGTAAAAGGGAAAAGTGCAGACAAGGAAATACCAAAGAAACTAACTTCTGGTCTAGTGTGGATCGCAGGGAGTCACTAAAGGAACCACAAAGGCTAAAATAGAAAAGACTCACAGACTCATCCAAAACACTTTCAACAAAAAACACAAGCAATCTTCAAAGATAAAGGAACTGACGTCGAACCTAGACTTAAATAATGTAACTACAGAGACCAATACTAAATCAAGAAACCTCTGATAAGTCAGACTTCAATCGGGGAAGAGGATGACTGCCTCTTCTTAAGAAAAAGGCTTCCTGACACAGGCACACTACTGACACTTAAGCAACCTGTGTATGTACGCGGGTTGTCCAAAGGTAGGGTGTGTATGTATGTGTGTAGACCTAATGCAGACAGTGTACACCTCTATAAATTCTAAAAAAAATAAAACTAATAGTCAAAGATGACCAGGCAGGGAGTACTGGTATGAAAGACGAGAATACCTTGAAGAATCAACAATTTACAGAGAACTCAAAGAGGTAATTAAACGAATTAAAACACCCAAAAACATCCCCTAAAAACCCTAGAGGCTCCCCAGTATGGTCACCAATTTTATAGTGGGAAAACCCCCCCTATGGAGTACACTAGGGTTCAATTGTGTAGGTAGAGATAACCTTTTAAAGTCTCCTACTTTTAACAACTATCCCAACAATACCTTAAATTCTGCATCCGATGTCGATCCTTTTGCATTCGGTCGCTCCTCGACTGCAAGTCTCCTCCCAAGGATGACCAACATTCACCAAAAGACAAACAAGAAACTACGAACATGCATCTTATATATGAATTAGTGGGTTAGATGTCATAACAAAAATGTAAATCAAACATGAAGATTCAACACATCATATGGCAAGATGGAAAAAGTACTTATTTATATTAATCTCACAAAGTCACTTACAAAATGAGATTGGTGTCTTCTTCTCAAACCCATTCCTAAGCTCATCTTCACCAAGATCCAACTGCTTCCATGTATCCTTCTTCTCTCACAATTATCTCTGGAGAAAGGGGCATAGGATTATGAATGAGGAAAAATGCAACAATAGGGAGTTCTCGCTCAAAACTCACAATGTGGCTGCAAATTCTTGGCGCAAGGGGGGAAAGTGAAATGGGCAGAGTTTCACTGTAGTTATGTTTCTCCTTGGAATGAGACCCCAACACCTCCTTTAAATGACAAAAGGATGGTTATTTGGTTGGGTGACGAGCTATAGGTGGTGGATTAGTTGGGAAACTATCCAATAGCCCGTAATCTCAATGAATCCCTTGTAATTTTTTATTTTTTGCAACTTTTGGGGGTATACGCAGGGTGTAATGGTGCATCTAGTCTATGTACGTGGGAAGTAGTGGTGCAGGGCATGCACATCTTCAAAAATTGTTTTTTTAAGAAGTGTTGTTCAGTGTTGCCTTGACAAAAATGGACTTCGTAGAGGACGTTCTTCTCGACTATTTTAATGAGTGTGAAGGAACAAGGTCACTCGACTATCTTTTCAATTTTAGGGAGTCTGAACAAATCTTAACTATGGACTCCGTGGGTGTTCCTTTTTCATAAATTTAGTCCCTCAAGCCCGAAAAAGCGGTAAACTTATACCCGAGAATATCGTTCTAGCGAACTGAAGTTCCTAGAGCATACCTTTGTTCATAAAATTGACCATCTGGACCGAAAAAGGGGTAAACTACAGTCGGACAAATGTGCCTTCAAATTTTAGATTGGCGAGCGTGAACGACAACAAGATCGCTCGTCAATATTTTCATATTTAGAGGGTCTGAAAAGGTCTTAAAAGAAGACCCATTTTTTGGGTGTCTTGAGGGTGAGGTCAAGAGTCATAACATATCATACATATGAGGCTTAATCTCATAATCAGGACAAGACTAACAAGGACTCCCAAGCCTAAATTCATTCACAATGGCATAGACATGAAAATGAAACCAGGATATACCTAGGGCATCCATGTGAAGGTAGGCTCTACCACTAAGTTAAGACACTTCTAGAGCAGCAATGATGGTTCTGTGTCACAATTCGATGGGGTCAATCATATGGCAAATAGAAAAAAACAACGAGGTGCAACAAGTGGAGGTGGAATCCTAACTTAGATGCACAAAGTTGGAAAAACAAATTTTTACCAAAAGACCTTAAAAGTGCCCCATCTCTCAAAAGGTTTTCCCAAACCAAAAGTAAAGTGTATCGTAACATCCAATGAGAAACTCAAGAACCACGTTAAATGATTTTCAAGCCAGAAAAAATGACAAAAGGGGTCAAAAAAGAACAAAAAGGGCCAAAAAAGTCTATAAATAGAAGATGGAAGCTCATTAGCACCATTTAAAATTGAGAATTGACCAAAAATCCAAAAATACCCCTTTGTTAAAGAAGTTTATTTTGGGATCTTCAGTGGACGAAACAAACTTCCGCTGGACCAAGTAAGTACTAACTAGCTCCTCTTGCATTTTCATACTTTCCTTTTCCATTAGTTTTAGTTTTAGTTTTTTGGGGGGCGTGCACCTTTAAAAAAGGTCGGCCCTACATGTACGCGGGCTGTCCTAGGACAACTCCTGTATTCCGATGGGAAGAAAACAAACTTCCCGCATGCATACGTGATTATGTCCAATACAACCCATGTACACCCTCAAAGATATGAAAAAAATAAAAATGAAATCATTAACTCTCTTTTGAACTTGTCATTTTGCAGAATGTATGTCCATTGGAGAGAGAGGGAGCATGAGGACATTGATATACATGTCAATGAGGACCCTGAAGCTATGGCTGCATTGAGACAATGCGATTTGTGGAAGTTATTTCGGTGTCCATTCATGAGGGCACAACCCAGGATGTTGAATGCCTTGGTAGACTATTGGCATCCTGACGGTGAGGCATTTATGCTCGAGGGGCAGTCCTTGAATCCAACGACTGAAGACATTTACCTTTTGACTAGCCTCTCGAGGAGGGGTGAACTAGTCAACTTGTGTGATTTCCCCCCTTGGCCTCACAACATTACAGAGATGATCAAGCTCCATTGCGAGGCTGGCACTGAGAAAGTAGGTTCTCAGGTGCCAATTAACAAGATTACCAACCTATCACTCAAAGT
>SNQJ01S0003673.1:480848-491393 GCA_010110895.2 Picea sitchensis | reverse complement strand
GATGAGGGTTCAAGTCGGTTGTATCATGCATGATATTTCCCGGATTACATGTCTCAACAGATCCTAAGGTAGCTAGTAGAGCCTTTCTCTATGAAGGGCAGCTCTGGAGGACCTCCAAAGAAGACATCGCGCAAGGGGTATGTCACAAATATTCCACCACACAGTAGTTCTGAGAGGGCCTCGCATTTGGATTATGAAAAGCCTTCCTGAACGCCCCTTTCGAGATGCATGTCATTGTTTCTCCCATCATTCNCCCTTTTCAACATTACTTGGCATTCCGTAATTGTGTGCCCTAGTAGTTATTTGAGCTTCACCTTTCAACATATAGACATTCAAGGTCAAGGGACTACTGGACGACTAAGGGGGTCCTTGACTACCCCCATCTGTGTTCATAGAGTCTTGAATTAAATTTTTCCCATGTGGAAATGGGTTCGTTAAGAGAGCAGGTTGTTGTTGTGCCAATAAATTTTGGGCCTCCGTGAGCCAAGGGCACAGGTGAGTCGGGTGGTCTTCCATGCAAAGGTTACATAGATACTTCGACTTCTTTCTCTCTGTGTTTCCCCCACCAACATTATTGGTGGGTTTCTTTCACTATTTCTTCTTCCTGTCGACCTGCTGATTAGCCTTCGGGTTCGTCAATTGCACATTGTGTACATTCGGCGTCTAAGTAGGGGGATAAGCTCAACTAGAGGTTTGGTTGGATGTTGTCTGATATATCGACAATTGCTGCAATTGATTTGACAACTGATCATCGAGCTTTGCTTGTGTTGAACCAACAATTCCATCGACATGTGGTCCAGACTTTTCTTTGGTCTTGTCAAGTATAGACCTAGATGAATCTAGCAAAATTTCATAAAGTAAACTAGACTGAGAGTAAATAAACTCTAACTGTTGAGCTCTCATAATATCTTCTTCTTCTTAAAAGATCGTCGACGTTGCTACGTCTCTGGATAACTGAGGGACCAAAGACTTGATGAACCACTCCAGTAGGAAAGCCAGTGGGATTGGTACCTTTATCAAACTCTTCTGGCATCTCTATTCTTGGATGTGATCAGAGATATGGTCCGCCTTTCTCTTCTCAAAGTTGGCCAACAATTCGGTGTCAACATTGTATCTCACAGGTAATTGAAAATGGTTTAAGAAAACCATTTCCAATTCACCAAAATTAGAGTATATTGATCGGTCAAGATCGATGTACCATTTCGTGGCACTCCCAATGAAAGAGAATTGAAACGAACACAATTGTACGAAGTCATCTTTCAATGAGTTGGATGAGCACCATAGGTGAAAGGTAGTCAAATGATCACTTGCATCTTCATTAGGTTTTCCTTCAAAATTTGGAATGTTCGAGAGTAACTTGGTCAACATAGGAGGCCAATGTGGATCGTGACAGATTAGGTCATTTAATAATCTTGACAAGTCTGGAAAATGCAAAGTTGCCAGAAATGGTTGCTTAGGTTGTTGAATATGTACAGGAGGATAGGGACCTAGGTTTTGGTAAGAACCATGGCCTAGGATAGCATTCGAATACTGCTCTTTTTGAGACGTCATCGGCTGACGCCCGTAATAGGACGTTGATGGTTGGGATGGAATTGCTCCCCACGTTGTGTTCCAAAGTTTTTCGAAAGGGTTTCCCCCTGCCGATCCGAAGGGCATAGGTAATGATCCTTGCTCAGGGTTCCATTGACCATGGAAGGGGTTTCCCTCGGTCGAAATCCCGGACGAGGGAACTCATCCCTGCCACATAATCCAAGGTCCTTAAGAAGTGTCTTCCCCCTGTGCAGGAATAGTACCCTCCGCAGGATTTTGTGATCCAAAACCAGGGTTATCCCTAGTCGAGACGAAAGATGAAAAGAATCCGTTGTTACCAAACACACCGAACAAAGAGGATGATAAAGAACCCACTGATGTGGTACTAGAAGAAGTTCCTTGACTACCTGCTCCAAATGAGTTGTAGTTCATATTTGGCCAGGCAGGTTGCTGAGAAGCATTGTCGAGCGAGGGGGATGACGGAGATATATGACCCCTTCCATAAGTGAAAGCATTATAGGGGGCCGAGGTACCCCCAATGGACCCCTCCAGAGGAGCGTTTGATCTCCCTTCCCACATACCCATGTTCTGTAGGGTGGAGTAGGTGAGGATCGAGTTCGTATCAAAACCAGGCATCTCGTATGAAAAAAGAGGGCCTTTTGCACATTACATGAAAGGTGCAGTGATCACTGCCATAGAAGGAATCAGACTACTCCCCGAGGTAGAGGTGGTCAAGACCATAGTGGTCCGGACCTGCGAGGTTGAGTTAGGAAGTGGAACGCCCACAGTAGTGGAAGCCGTAGAGGGAGTATGAGGAATCCTTGACAAAGTAGCAACATTTCCTTCCATCGATTCTTGCAGGACTATCTGATGCTCGTGATGCGTTACCCTTGGAGGAGAAAGTTGTATCAAAAGTGGCACTGACAAGTCAGTGATCAGAGGGTTGTATGGACTGAGAGGCTCCGCTCTAATGTCGTAAATAGTCGTTTCCTTCAGATACGAGCGTTTTCCTCTCAAAGTTGGCTCAGGTACAGTTTCCTGTGGCCCGATCGCCTCAAATGAGCCTTCCTAGTGAAGTATTCACCTTCATGGTGGCAGTGGTGGCTCCAAGTTAGCCGGTGAGAAGACCAAAAGCCTTCGTGATCAACAAAGCTCTTGATCTTCCACTTTGATAAAATCAATGACACAATAAGGGTTTTCTAACACTGAAGATCAAAACACACACTAGAAAAAGTTCCTATTAGATATAACAAGAAAACCACTATAACTAATTAGAAGAATAGTTACACCAACCAACACTAGAGAAACTTACCGATGCATGTGCAACTTGAACATGGAAGAACCCTATGGGTATACTCTGCAAATCTTGGCCCGATTTTTGTCCTAGGTACCACGGTATACCCTCACAATCACCTGTGTAAGTCCCTAAAAAAAGGCAACTAGGTTTCTAGCTCATGAACAATTACCAAGTTGGTATAGTCGACAGTCAGGTGGACCACAATGAGGAGGGTATCAATCCTGAAAACTATCGAGGGTATCCAAATAAAAATTTTCGGAAGATGACTGAGGACCTCGAATGGATTCGAGACCCATGAAGTTCCATGGAAAATGCGATCAACGAAATCCCAAGATAAGTCCTCTATATGTGTTCCCCACTATGCTTGGTCCATATTTGGAGGGGTTATCTCTGTTACCTTTCCGCACATGACCTTGTGTTTAACCCTTGTGTTAGAGGGGGGTCCTATATAATTTCCACATTACTAGACTTCTACACTCCCTAACACAGACTCCTATGTTTGTTTTGTAGCCCTGAAGAGTTTCCTATCCAACCTAAATAAAGGCTCTATCCTAGTCTAGTTAATGGACCCTACAAACATAAAGTCTGATTAATTTTAATTAATCGTTAATTTTAAGTGGTTTATCTTAAGTCAAAGGAATGGAAATGAAACTGGTGGCGTTTGTAAAGAGACAAAAGAGAAGAACAAATGTTGGAAACAAAATTACTTCTTTTTCAAAAAGATTTGCAAATTGAAAACTCTTTAACCAACTTTTCTAACTAACTTTCTTTCCAAGATCTTTTAAAAGAAAAAACCTAAAGCTGAATTTTGATTGACTACGAGCTACTTAAAGTCCTAAGTATTCAGTAAAGAACTTGAGAAAGAACTCTTCTTCCTAATAAACAAAGACAACTAACCTAACTACTTAACCAAACAAAAAAGTGTTTTTTATTTTTTATTTTTTATGATTCAAAATAAGAAACTTGAAAATGAATCCGTTTCTTTTATTCTAAAGAAAGTAAAAGGGAAAAGTGTAGACAAGGCAATACCAAAGAAACTAACTTCTGGTCTAGTGTGGATCGTAGGGGGTCACTAAAGGAACCAAAAATGCTAAAACAAAAAAGACTCATAGACTCATCCAAAACACTTTCAACGAAAAACACAAGCAATCTTCAAAGATAAAGGAACCGACGTCAAACCTAGACTTAAATACTATAACTACAGAGACCAATACTAAATCAAGAAACCCCTAAGAAGTTAGACTTCAATTAGGGAAGAAGATGACTGTCTCTTCTTAAGAAAAAGGCTTCCTTACACAAACACACTACTGACACTTAAGTAGCCTACGTACGTGGGTTTTCCAAAGGTAGGGTGTGTATGTACGTGTGCAGACCCAATGCAGACCGTGTACACCTCTATAAATTCTAAAAAAAATAAAACTAATAGTCAAAGATGACCAAACAAGGAGTACTGGTATAGAAGACGAGAACCCTTGAAGAATCAACAATTTACAAAGAACTCAAAGAGGTAATTAAATGAATTAAAACACCCAAAAACATCCCCTAAAAACCCTAGAGGCTCCCTAGTATGGTCACCAATTCTTCTATAGTGGGAAAACCCCCCTATGGACTACACTAGGGTTCAATTACATAGGCAAAGATAACCTTATAAAGTATCCTACTTTTAACAACTATCCCAACAATACCCCACATTCATGCATAAAATACAAAGTATAAGGATCTAGTATTCTTACCTTAAACTCTGCATCTAGTGTCGATCCTTTTGCGTTCGGTCGCTCCTCAACTGTAAGTCTCCTCCCAAGGATGACCTACATTCACCAAAAGACAAACAAGAAACTATGGACATGCATCTTATATATGAATTAGTGGGTTAGATGTCATAACAAAAATGTAAATCAAACATGAAGATTCAACACATCATATGGAGAGACAGAAAAAGTACTTCTTTATATTAATCTCACAAAGTCACTTACAAAATGAGATCGTTGACTGCTTCTCAAAACTGGTCCTAGGCTCATCTTCACCAAGCTCCAACTGCTTCCACGTATCCTTCTTCTCTCACAATTCTCTCTGGAGAAAGGGGCATAGGCTTATGAATGAGAAAAAAGGCAACAATAGGGAATTCTGGCTCAAAACGCACAATGTGCCTGCAAATTCTTGGGGAAAGGGGGGAAAGTGAAATGGGTAGAGTTTCACTGTAGCTATGTTTCTCCTTGGAATGAGACCCCAACACCTCCTTTTATATGACAAACAGATGGTTATTTGGTTGGGTCACGAGCTATAGGCGGTGGATTAGTTGGGAAACTATCCAATAGCCCGTAATATCAAGCTATGGATTGTATGGGAAACCATCCAACAGTCTGCAATCTCAATGAATCCCTTGTAACTTTTTATTTTGCAACTTTTGTGGCATACCTAGTGGTATCGGTGCGTATAGCATATGTATGGGAAGCAATTGCGTATAACGCATTAATTCTTCAAAATTGTGTTTTAAGAAGTGTTGTTCGTTGGCTTGGAAAATAGTAAGTAAGATGGCCCACGCCATCGCGTATAGTGAAGTTTAGGGTTATAACACTCGCCTCGGAAGGTAACGGTGAGCCGTGGATAGTGTCCCAAGGACTTCTACTACACCTGATTAATGATACTCCAAGGGAATACACATAGTTGGACTGTCGTTAGGACAAATCATGACGTTGAATATCAAAGAATTCAACTTGGGAGATCGCAAAAACCATGGAATGCTCACCCACATAAGTATTTGACTAGGATCAAGGGGAAGAAGTCGAATATCATCTCCCAACCATGGACTATGGGACATCATGAGGTCCACTATCCTCAACGCGATGAAAGACAATACCACACTTTGAAGGCATCGAGGTTAACGCGCATTGTCATTTCCATACGCTATATAATCATCATGTTTTCTTTATTTCATGGCAGTTATCTATGGCTAGATAGACACAAGACTGCCATTGATCCATCGATCACCAAAATAAGTACGCATGACCGTAACTACAATAATTTATCCAAGGAAGTTCGCGCATCGTGTTCTGACACAAAAATATCAAAGATACCTATGGAGATGTGAAAGGGTTTATGCTACAAGGTGAAGCCTCCCATTTAGAATTTCCATGAAGGCACCTAGCTTGAAGTTTATCGCCAGTATCATATTATGAAGAATAGACCCATGAAGGTCATAGGGTTCATTGTTGACCTTGTGGAAAATGGCGTGGAAGGGCTACAAATGAACCGGGAGAGCTACCTCTTCAACTAGTTAGAGAAATACGTCGCGAAGCCAAGGATTAGGGGCTATGAGTTCCACTCTCAGCTTGGTTGCTAATCCCTCATCGGCCATTGCCGGGAAATGATATGAAGGTGCACCTTCCTTATTGTTTCATCGCACCTTAGTCATGGTTCACCACGCCTCGTGATTTATGACATGGAGAAACAACACGGGGCCAAATGTGGTGTTCCACACCTACTACCAGAAGTTAAAGAGGTCTGGAGTCTTTCCTCGATGACGCCAAACACCTCAAGACCGTCTGCCACAAGTTCGAAGATAATTTTTATTTATATCATCACAGAGATCTAACTTAAAGAAGAGTTGCAGTGAGTTACTATAAACTCACGTGAGGAGGACATGGAAGAAATCAACAAGGAATGGCCTCACAGAATTTTTTATACCAAATGCATCTAAGCATAACTGCCCAACCCCACCTCATTCAAAGCCACCAATGAAGAGTATGATGCACCCAAATGAGTAGGAGGAAGAAAAGGAAGAGGTATAGGAACCTAAACAATGCATCAAGAGATCATTTCGCACTTGGGAGGGGAGGTGATGACGAAGTAGATAAAAGAAGAGGAAAAGAAGAAGACAAGGTAAACAAGGTGAGGTAACACCGCTTCTAGGGACCCCATTGATGAAGCTAAGACCCTAAGAAAAGAAAGGTTTCTCCCATGAAACCTTCTTCCCGGAAGAAATCAAAAGACACCTTGACCAAGATGAAGACTGTACTTATTGTTGTTGATTTTGACTTCATCATCGTAGTTGTAGTAGACACTTCGGAGGATATTCTGCAATGAAATGAATCAAAACAAGAGACCATGTATGAAATAATTGAAGACAATCTTAAGGGGGTACAAAAAGATGTCCACTCCAGCCACATAGTGTCTACTGTGGTCTCCGGCCATAAGAAGGAACTAAGTTGTGAGACAAACCTTCCAAGATACGCCGAATAGTAGATGTGACCGAATCTCACCTTCATCATGTTTATAGCTGAAAAATAACCGCCACAGGCCTTAAAGCAAGCAAAGAGGAAGCCAGAGAACAACACCAGGTTGCACAGCAAGAAAAATATGACATCCAAGCTAAGTTTGTAGAGGATAGAGTGTAGATCCAAAAGGAGAAGGAACATCTGCTCTCAAAGAATATTGGAGTTAAATAAGAAGTCACTAGACAACTTCTATGACAAAGCTTGGAACAAAAAAAGAAGACCTGGAAAGACATGAAGGTAAGTAAGCTGTCAAGCCATTCAATAGCTCCAAATGAGGGATAGCGTAACTGAGTTTCAAGCAAGGTCAGAACTTCGGGCAGAAGAGATGAGACCGTAGAGAAACCACCGGGCTTAGTCCATAGAACGCGAATTGGCCCTATAACAAACAAACTAGCAAATTGAAGCGTGCACTTTCTACGAAATGCCTTTGAGTGACATCAACTAAGGACATTAGATTCACGCCTTCGGAGGCTACAACAAGAACAATAGTGCAGTTGAAGCCATTATTAGTGGTTGAGAGGATGAAACGATGTCAGGAACAACACACGGTTCAAAAACAAGTCAATGCCATACAGATTAAGGTCATGGAAGTGACCCAGGGACACCAGCCAATGCAGGATGCAACTTGCATACTTTTTGAGGAAATTGAAGGACGAGGTGCAGAACTAGAACAAGGGGTCACCATAATGGAACAATGCTTGAAAGGACCTATGAAGGAGTAGACCATTCAAGAGTTCACCGAGCAAGAGGCTCTAGCAAAGCAACAGGTCAAAGTAGCTCGAGCCAAGCTCGAGGCATTTGAGGAAGAGTTACCTAGATTAGAGTGACTCGGGACGAGTCGTAGGTGAGTGTTGGGGTCCTTTTGGCCCTTGACCAAGTTTTGGAGAACCTTGGTCACGTTTGACCAATTTTGGGACTTCGACAGGCTGGTCGAAGGTGGAGCGCAAGGTGAAGTGGAGATCGCGGGATCTCAGGCCCTTCTTAGGGAATTTTTGGGTTTAGGGTTTATGTAACGAGTATGGGATGTTGGCTCATGGATTTACCCATGTTTAGACCCTTTTGTAATGTATAAATAGAAAACTAGGTGATGTAAGTAAGAGAGGCCTAGATGTGTAATGTGGTCGGTGAGCTAAGTGTGAACAATGGTGGATGCTTTGTGCATATTGTGTGTTAATAACTTGTAGAGCTAAGTGTAAGTGATTGTAAGAAGCCTGTGTGCAGATTGTAATAAGGCTTTGTGCTCAAACATAGCTCGGGGAAGGAGGATCTGGAGATGTGTGCACAGATCTCATGTCCTACAAGGAGTGGGTTCTTGTGGCTTTGTGCTTGTAGAAGATTGAAAGAACACAATAAATAAGAGAAGATTTGGTGGACGTAACCCCACACTATGGTGAACCACGTATATCCTGTGTTGTGGTTGCTTTGTGCATTATAGTTGTTATGTTATTGATGTGATGTATTCGTAGTGCAATGATATATGTTAGATGCATATGATATAGTATCTTAGTGCTTAGTAATGTGAATGGATGCTAGATCTGATCTATTTCTATATGCTAAGTTCTTGGATGTATTAGATATTGTTGAATACTGCACTACTCTGTAACTAGGGTTTCTACCTATGATGTGAATAAGAGTTAAATATTGATAAATGTTAACTGCTAAGTGCTCTATTAGTGTTGTAATCATATATTTGTGTCCCATCTAGGTTGTAGACACCTGAGTCCTGCAACCACCCCTGCCTCTACCTCAGGTGAGACTTCATCTACTTTGTAGGTGTTGTCGAAAGGGCCAGTAGTTAGGGTTTTGTTGGTGCGTTGTTGAAGCGTTGAACCTTGGGCTTGCCCCAGTGCCAACAATTCATAACTATGAGAAAAACTGAACACATGCCAAATAATATTAGACATACATGCATTATTTCATGGCTAGAATACACCAACAGTATTTACAACCAACAAAACCATGTCTCCTTTCCAACAATTCGTTTTCCTTTCCCAATCCAAAACACAAAATATGAAAGATGAGTGGGTGAAAGAATGAATGGAGAGAGAACATAATGAAAGGTGTGAACAATGAACAATGAACAATGATTGAGTGATTGAATGAGAGAAGAACCCCCCAAACAACCCAAAATATGGGCTTATATCTTTACTTGCAAATCAAGAACCACATGGACTTCCCAAAGAATCTCATGTAACCACTCCTCTCCATTAAACAATTATGGGTAGATAAAATATAAAATAAATACTTAGCCCCTCAAGCCCCCTCTCTTGTGGAAATCATAGCCCCCTATAACTCTTGTCCTTGTCCGTCTAGCAACCAATGATGTATTTACACATGTTTAGACCCTTTTGTAATGTATAAATAGAAAACTAGGTGATGTAAGTAAGAGAGGCCTAGATGTGTAATGTGGTCGATGAGCTAAGTGCGAACAATGGTGGATTCTTTGTGCATATCGTGTGTTAATAACTTGCAGAGATAAGTGCAAGTGATTGTAAGAAGCCTGTGTGTAGATTGTAAGAAGGTTTTGTGCTCAAACCTAGCTCGGGGAAGGAGGATCTGGCGATGTATGCATAGATCTCATGTCCTATGCGGAGTGGGTTCTTGTGGCTCTGTGCTTGTAGAAGATTGAAAGAACACAATATATAAGATAAGATTTGGTGGACGTAACCCCACACTAGGGTGAACCACATATATCCTGTGTTGTGGTTGCTTTGTGCATTATAATTGTTATGTTATTGATGTGATGTATTCCTAGTGCAATGATATATGTTAGATGCATCTGAAATAGTATCTTAGTGCTTAGTAATATGAATGGATGCTAGATCTGATCTATTTCTATATGCTAAGTGCTTGGATGTATTAGATATTGTTGAATACTACGCTACTCTGTAACTAGGGTTTCTACCTGCGATGTGAATAAGAGTTAAATATTGATAAATGTTAACTGCTAAGTGCTCTGTTAGTGCTGTAATCATATATATGTGTCCCATATAGGTTGTAGACACTTGAGTCCTACAACCAGCCCTGCCTCTACCTCGGGTAAGACTTCATCTGCTTCGTAGGTGTTGCCGAAAGGGCCAGTAGTTAGGGTTTTGTTGGTGCGCTATTGAAGCACTGAACCCTGGGTTTGCCCCAGTGCCAACAATTCATAACTATGAGAAAAACTGAACACAGGCCAAATAATCTTAGACATACATGCATTAGTTCATGGCTATAATACACCAACAATATTTACAACCAACAAAGCCATGTCTCCTTTCCAACAATTCGTTTTCCTTTCCCAATCCAAAACACGAAACAGGAAAGACGAGTGGGTGAAAGAATGAATGGAGAGAGAACATAATGAAAGGTGTGAACAATGAACAATGAACAATGATTGAGTGAGTGAATGAGAGAAGAACCCCCCAAACAACCCAAAAGATGGGTTTATATCTTTACTTGCAA
>SNQJ01S0003673.1:445867-459706 GCA_010110895.2 Picea sitchensis | reverse complement strand
GATGAGGATATGGAACAACCTAATGCTATATATTTTGAAAATGAGGCTGAAAGTGCCATGATAATCCTCTATGTTTTTAAGGATCCCATAGTTAATTTGCTACAATATTCAAAAGAGATGACTTTTCATGATTTTCAAGGTTCCATGGTAAATTTGTTATAGTCATCAATTAAGACACTTTTTGTGTTTTCTATGGAGCATGGTTTTTATTTTATTCTGAGTCATCAATAAATAATCTACTTTTGATTTTTCTCAAGCTCGGTCAAAAATCTCAGATATTGGATCAACTCATTAACATGTTACATTATCAGTTTTTCATCGCTTGATTTAACAGTGGTTTCAACAAATTAGAGTAGGAGTGTGTGAATAAGCTTGACTTGGAGAGCATTCCTTTAAGCAATTTGTTTTCAATGTGGATTTCAATTATAGTTTGAAGCTTCAGTTTCAGATTGCAGTACAACTTTCAGTTCAGTGTGTAGAAGAATTTTCAGATTTCAGTTGTTGGTTTTCAGTTTTCAGCATCATATTGCATTTCAGTTTTGAGTTATAGTGGGTTCATGACAGAAAATGTTGCAGTTTGGGATCAACCCAGTGGATAAAGCATTGGTTTGTGTGTTCAAATTTTTGTGGTTCTTGCCACCTATTGAAAGAGTTTTCATCACCGTTTGGAGGCTATGTTAGGGTCCTATGATCATAGGTGATCGGATTCTTCAACTATCTATTTGGCATTGCTCTCGTGATGAAGACACCTGGCTTGCTAGTCTCTCAGTTGATTCCTCTTCTCCCTCCATCCATTTCGTCTGATCCTTCATCACCATGTTGCACCATTCATTCTTTCACGCTCCATTTCTTCACCCCTCCGCCAATTTTGTCCCTGCATGAATAAACAAGCTTAGGCTAAAAAACAATAGGTTAATAATGACTGGTTAGTGTCATTGTTAATATTAATTAACATAGTAAAGTTAATTTATTTAGGTTGGTAGTAATATTCAGTGTAGTTAGATTAGTAAAACTAGGTTAGGGTTTCTAATAAAAAATTAATTAACACCTATGTTTGTAAATAATTAACAATAATTATTTAAATAATTAAAAAATATTTTAAAAAAAGAATTATTTACAAAAAACAACAATATTAAACATTAATTAAAAAATAAAAACAAAATCAAATAAAACAAAACATAAAACATAATAATAATAAAATAAATTAAATTAAAAAACAAAATACATAAAATAAATAAATTAAAAACAAAATAAAATAAAAAATAAAACAATAACTCTTCCGGACCTCCCCTCCCCATCCATACTTTAATTGCGGCAGGGGTGGGGGGAGGGGGTCCATAAAAGAGGTCTCCCCAAAACTTCTTGTGCCACATGTCCCTTCCCCATGAAGTCCATACCCGCCCCCCAACTAAAACTATTTACCACCTATCCCCCCCCTCCGGAAAACCACCTTCTCTGAGGCGCGTTCCGGGAAAACAAAGGTGTATTTTTGTAAACCGGGAGAGTTTTTTCTCCGCAACGAGATGAAATTAAATAATCTCTCTCATATTTTTCACAGGTGCCATGGTTTGGGATAATAGAGAGCATTGTTGATCCCTATGTTTTGGGATTCAAACTTTTTTTGTTTGAGACATATTTTTCAAACCCAGATCCCTGAAAGATGGAAATGAATTTAAAAAATCCAAGAGAGGTTTTTGCTCAGAACAAGCTGATATACAAAAAAAATCCCTAGATTTTACAAAACTATCTCATATTGGGATAATAAAATAATTCCTTGGAACCTATGTTTTCAAAATTTCAGGAGGAAAATCTATTCAAAGGGACAAATGGAAATGAAATCAGAGGGCATGGAGACACCTAGATGTTGAGGATACACAATCAATCCATATCCATATTTTGATGCAGTTGGTAGAAATTACAAACAATCTAGCAAATGGACAAATCATCAACCAATCAGTGCTAGAAACCCTGAATGAATCTTAACAGTCCTGAATTGTTGTAATCATAAATATTATTAGTTTGAATCTTCCTAGAATAAATCCTGGTCATTGATGACATGATAATTGTAAATAAGTTTATAAATACGTCTTGTTTTGAAGTATGAAGTGTTAGGACCTGTTAGTAGGATAAGACCAATATTTTAAAGCAGTTCACAAAGCCCCTTTAATCAAATTTCAGTAATACAAGACAAGCTTTCCAGGATTCCTATGGCATATCTATTGGGTGAAGTGTCTCTTCTGTAATATTTTTTCCCTATAACATATTTTTTTCTTTCTGAATTATTCAATAGAATATTAAGAGCAAAATTTGTTTAAAAGTACACTATGTTTCTGGCTTTTGGATAATTTCTATGTTTTCTACTAGAAGATTAGTTCCATAATTCTTAATTGTTGTGCTATAATCCTCTTTCCTCAACTTTTACATCACTCAACAATATCAAGAATTCAACAAAGGTGCCTATCCTACCCTGTAATTTTTCCTGTAGAACTTGCCTTGATTGAATTAGGCCTTTTGGACTCCATTTCCCAATGGCCTTCCCTTCTTGTTCCAACCAACAATCTAAAAACCAAACCTTGTACTATCATAACTAGCCTAAAATTCCTAGCAAACAAAGCTAAATCTTATAGAGAGATCCCTCTCTGGGTCTAGGAGGGAGAGATCCTAGACTCCAAAGCAGTTTGTGGTTACCTCTATCAATTTCTTCCTCAGCCTGAGAAATTACAGAGTGCTAACATAATGCATGACATAGTTATGTGGTATTATGTAGTCAATGCATGGATGCATTGTGTAGTTGTGGCCATGGGTATTGGCACATCGATTGTTATTTTATTTAGCGCACACTACTACATATGGGAGGATTATTCCATGAAAATTTTCCATGCTTCCACTAGTTTCATCATTTTTTTAAAGAGGGTGGTATTTTCATGGATATTGCCACGAAAGTTCGTTGCAATATCCACGAAAATATTAATTTAACCTAGTCGGGATTTTCATCGATATAGCGACGAACTTTCGTGGCAATAGCGATGAAAATTTTGCCTATCTCATTGGTCAGTGTTAACGGCTAGTTGACTATTTTATCTATATATAAGTGACCTTAAGAGACTTTGCGACACAATTGCTATAGTTGCGACACTATTCTTGGCTTTTGTTTGAGCTATTTATTTTTTCCGTCACCCACCAGTTGAACAAATCCAATTCTCGATCTTCATAGCTCAGATTTTGAACTTACAAGGCTAGTATGTTATTTTTTATTGATGTACTCATTTAACTTGTAATTTTGTTTTCAAATGTCCAATTTGCATTTAGATTTTTTTTTCCTTGATAATATATTATAATATGTGTAGTACCATATTTCATGTCTTTGGTTTTTGGATCTAGTTAGTATATTCTATGGAAAATGGTATCTGGATTCCATAATATTCTAGGTTTATGGAATCCACATACCCTTTTCCCTTCAATTCTAGCTATAATATCTCTCTCTTTTCATTGATAAAGATATGGAATTGCTCTTGAAACTAAACCCTTATCGGTGAAATGCTAGTAATTGATTGCTATATTCCCTACTTTAGCAGGGACTAATAAGATACACAAACACTAACCCTAAACTTATGTTAGGTATATATGTCGTTATTATATAAAGAAAACATTTGTACACATATGACCTTATTATAAATATGCTATCTATGTCGTCATGATGTTTGTAACATCCCACTCTCGTGCACCGAGAAAACTTATTCTTTGAGGACACTTGCTCGCAAGTGATCTGGACTTTTATGATAAGAAAACATTTATCCTTGATTATGATGCTATATGATAAATGACATGATGTTTTACTGTTTTGTCATGGACAGATGCTATTGACTCGGTTTTACTGAGTGTGCAGGGTTTTTGTACCTTGAGGATGCAGAGGCATCGATGGAACCCCTTGGACTTTGGATTGAGTCAGGGAGTGTACTATTTGGGTTGATTTATTTACTGTGATATTACATTGATTTGATGATATGATGTGGACATGTTCAGACACTTCTGTTGATGATGCATGTTCATGATAGCTTGCCGATCAGACTCACATATGGAGTAAAGGGGCCACACACGATTACCAGAGAGGTTGAGGGAGAGGTGTGGACAACAACCCTACCACACCCTACTAGGACTCTCGTCGTGGCTCGAACTGTAGGTTAACAATTACTTAGTTCGAGAGGATCCATGATGTCATGAGGCAAGACTGCGACAATTGCTCACAATGACTCTAAGGGGCACGCAATAAGGCGGGGGCCTTACTCCTTAGAAGCCCTTAGTCACCCACAAGTTCACCTGGCGGAGTGTTGACTCCAGGGGTTATTGACGTCTACCAATCAGTCAAGTTGGCGAGTGGAACCCTTGGAGCACGTGGTGCATCCTGAAGGGCACGTCGCGCAAAATAAACACAAGAGGTGAGTGGAACCCTTGGGGCACGTGGTGCATCCTAAAGGGCACGTCGCGTGAAAGAAACAACCAAGGGGAGTGGCACCCTTAGAGCACGTGGTGCGTCCTGAAGGGCACGTCGTGTTGATATTGATGAAGGAACAAACCTAGATGGCCCTAAGACTTTTAACACATTAATAAATTATTAAAACAACTTCCCTAAATAGTTTTCGCCCTGTTCAGAATCTAAGTTCTAAGTCTAAAACTTATCTAGGGTAAAAAAAAATTTAACCTTAAGAAAAGACGCTATAAAATTAAAAATAAAAATTTAAACTAAAAACCACTTAAGTAATAGTTTTAGTCTTCATAAATTTTTGGGGTAAAATGAAGAGAGTAATAATTTAATTAAAATTCGAGGTTTTAAATTGTGAAGAGAAATAAATTATTTAACTTGTGAAAGTGTAAAAATATTTCAAATTAATAATAAAACGAAAAGAGTAAATAGCGTAACTACCATTTTGGCCCTAATAAAAGGGGAAGGAAGGGAATAATAAAAATTAGGAAACTAAGGAATGGAGGGTGTAGTTCCTGAGTCTGTACTTAAGGCTTAAAAGTACAACGTCAAGGCATCCGAAAGTATGCCAAAGATTTATAAAATGACTACGTAACCTTTGGTATAGGAAACTAATGAGGATTTCTACGTACTCGTTGTCTAGCTTCCAACTGTTCCAGATTTGTAATATCTTGTTCAATGGCTGCCCATGAACGTTCCAGTTCTTCCCGGGTGTTAGCAGTTTTAAGGATTGTGTAAAAAAGATTTAAAGCAATATGTGTTTGATTAGATAGTCCGGGTTCGATATTAGGTTGAGTGGCTGCAGGAACGGTCATTGAGGAACAATACCAGTAAGAAAATATTTAAAGAGAGATTTCAACGATGTTTCAATTTGGTCAAAATAAAGAGGCGTTTTTTATTTAAGAATAAAATAGGAATGAAAACTGAAGGCCCTTTCCCATAACTGTATTATTTTTTAATAAAAATATGTGGGATGAGAGAAAAACATTTAGCTGTAGGTAACGTAAGGTTCCTGTCAAAGAAACACTCACACATACACAGAAGAAGAAATTAGTATAGAAATAATCGACATAGTCTAAATAAATAATAATTATGTAAATGAAAATTGGTCTTACACCCGCTGTTAGCTGGTGCAGAGGAAAGACAATAACCAATTACAGAAAGATGAAATCCCTTCGCTATAGTAGTGGTCGTACTAAAGTATAGCGATACACATCAATTATGAAAAGTGGTATGAAATGAAATATGAAACATAAAGAAAACAAACTTGTAACACAGTCGGGACGGGTTCGAGAATCTTCAAATTTGCATGTATTAACTTCTCGAATGAAAAAACTCTATTACAATCAATACCAAAAAGGTCCAGCCCTTTCTTTCTTCTTTTTGTGGTCTATTTATACAAATTTGCGGATTAGTTTAGAAACTCAACGGTTTCATAAATTCAGTTACAACCGAGAGGAGCCAAATCATTCCATTTATCCTACTCTATTTTCACAAGGTGCCATGTTCTTGTCTTTGCATGGATTCGGTGCATATGATACATTTGTCCACAAACTCGAATACAAGCTGCGAAGGCTCCGCTTGATAGATGGCCTCGGAGAAATAGCATTCTCGGGCTAACTGTGGCAGTTTATCATCCATTTGCGCATCAATCATGTCAAGGGAACTTAGTTGTGCGCTAGGTTTAATTAAGTGTTTGTCGACTTGAGCCATGTCCACCCTGTCCATCTTAGAGATATCCCCCGAATCTCTCTCATTATTCTCCTTCAGATCGAGGGAAATATTATCTACATTAATTTGCCTTAATGTCTCTGAGCCACCTCCACTCTCCATCCCTAGCAGCTCACCATCTATAGCATTGAAGGTTTCATCTAATGAATTGGTTACTTTTTGGGCTTGTTCCTTTCTTAAGGTAATATTATGTTCCCAATCCTTTAATAGGATATTACCTCTAGTTTTTTCGGTGATGGTGAGTCCGGGAAAACCTGCTGAAAATCTGTTGTTAGTAGCTATCACCGCCTCTTGAAAGGTGACCCGAGCAGCCTCTGCATTTCTTTCTCTGACAGTGAGATTCTCGGAAATCTGATGCATCAACATGCAATCTTCTCGAATCACTCCCACTTTGTCTAGTAGACTTTGTTGTACAGAAGAGATCCAGCTTCGAATATCGATCGCTTGGGATTTAAACCCCTCGACGTCGATCACCCTGCTTTCAGTGACCTGTAATTAAGTCTGCAGCTCTGTGATCATATTCCTCTGTTGACCCGCCTATATCCAACCATCTCAGATCACTGAATGCGCTTGTTCCAACTTGGTTTTGAGGACTTCTATTTCCTTTTTATCAGCCAGTCGGGCCAATTCTATTTCCCCACTCGCCTGACTCTTAGTGTTTTCTGCAGTCAAAGATACTCTGGCTTCGAGAGTCTTGATCAGGCAATTCTTTCTTTTGAGTTGACTTTTTAACATCTCGACCGAGAATTGATTCGCTGACGCATACGCTCCTAGCGTTCCTGTGATCTCTATGGCGAATTCCTCATTCTTTTTGTTCTTTCCATCGGCCATCACTTTGAACTTTTTAGCAGTCGATCCTTCGTCCTGGTAAACCTCCCTCTTCACAATTGCTTTCCTCTTTTTGTCAAATAAGAACTCATTTGGAGGAAGTTATTCTGCTCTGATAGGCATTAGTTCTTCACCGAAAATCCATCCTTCTTCTATATTTCCTTGCATTGACTGTAAGGGGGTGACCGAATTGATGGGTTGTTCGATCTGCTTCGCTACCTTTCCTGATGTGATGACTGAGTCCTTCTCCTTCGGAGGATCAGAGGTCTTCTGCTCAGTTTCTCGATTCTGGGATTCTGGCGGGTCTGTGTTTCTTACTTCCACCTCTGAATTATCTTCCTTGGGTGGGTCCGTAGTCTCTTCTTCTACTTCTGGATTATTCCCATGCTCCCCTTCCTGCTGTTGTCCAGGGTTAGACCTTTGATCCTCAGAACCTTCAACGTCTTTCTTTTTATCCTCGGAAATACCCAAACCTCCCAACATCGTGCGAAGGCTTCTTTGTCTATGTTCTTGGAATTTTAATATGGATGCCATGTCTTCAGGTGCTAAGGATCGGATCCTGACTAGCACTTCCCCATAAGATCTCGCACCTCGGAAAACATCATCTGAGGGTGAACACTCGTGTTCAAACTTCTTCAGCCCACAATTTTCCAAATGGTTACTTACAATTTTCTGTGGATCATGTTTTTTATATTCAATAGAGACCAAAATCAGGTCTTCCAGGGCTGCAACCTCGGCTTTAGCATGCCCGAAATCCAATAAAGAATAATAATTTATCCAAACCGGGAAAAACGACCATACCTTCTTCGAAGATGCTTTGAGCTCTTTACTCACTCCACCAATCACTGTTTGTCGAGCAATCTCGCGACAGGACAGCTTGTCGGGGATGAACAGTGGTAGCCCAAGAGGGGGAACAACAGCTCTGAACACTCTGAAATAGGAAAACTCTGCTTCTACGTACCAATCAGCTATACCGCTCAGATTTGCAGCAATGCTATCTTAGATGCGAGGTGGAAAACAACCAAAAATGGTGATGTGCAGGGGCACCATCACCCAATTGAAAATTTCATAAATACATTTTTTTGCTTTATTTTCCCACAGTTTGTCGTGATACTCATGTACAGGTTTTTCTAGGGCTGGATTCCAAGCCTAGTTCATCAAAGGGAATGGGGTCATGGAACATATTGCGTCCATGACATACACAGACATGAAAAAAGAGGATGGTCTTCCACTTTCTTTCTGCTCTCGGTATTCGGTGACCCGGTTGAACAAACTGTCCGAGAGTATCTTTGCCCATTTAAATGAGCAACCTTCTGCTACCTGAAATATGAGAGGTACCCATGCAATGTAGAAATGCGATGTATCCTCCTTTCCAAACAGTCAGCATGTCATCATCGCCACATACATATACTGTGGCTCCAATGAAGCAATTGAATAGATGCCCTGGTCATTTTCTTTGAATTTCGCGGAGCACGAAACCCAATCTTTTATCAAACCAGGCATGGTTTTGTCATATTCAGTGCATTCCTTCTTTTTGAATCCCTCTAGGAATTCAGCATCATATGTGTATTCAGATGTTGCCGGGAGCTTGTACATGGTTTGGATATGCTCTGGTCTAAAAGTCTCGACCGTGGTCCGTTGGTCGTTTATGATAGTTCTAGTGGGGAGGTCTATGTGATCCAACGCCCATCGGATCATGTCATAATATGGGAGAAACCGTGGTCTGGTTGCAACCCGGTGCATTCCAGATTGAACAACTATCTTGTATTTAGTGTTCAGGTCGTCCTTTTCATTATCATTGTCGTCAGAATCTGAATAATTCACCAACTCAGATTGAGGAATATCTGAAACAAAAGACCAGCTAGGTACTGAGTCGCCAGTCCGAGGTAAAGTATTGGAGACATTGTCTGAACCCTGCGCTGCAATCTCGACGTTCGCCTTCGCAGCTTTCCGTGGAGCCATGGCTGAAACTTGAGTTTTCGCTCTTCTGCGATAGACCTGTGTATACATGCAGAAATTAGTTCACTCAAGGAAAGGTGATCTCTGTGTGCTTATGAAAAATGTTTAAAATAAAATGAAACTCTCGTATATATTTGAAAACTTTGTACTATTTGAAATAAGTCTGTCAAATCGCAATTAGAAACAAATTTATTGCGCAAATCCGATCTTATTTATTCGTGGATTTACGCTAATTCTTCATTAATGTCATCAATGTTCGGCGGCTTGACAGGCAATCGGGGTATGGAGAGCAAGTAGCTACCTCGTGAAAAGTGCAAACCTCGATGCGCAGGACATATCTCATTTTATTTTAAAATTTCAAATCTTAGCAACTTAAATAATTTTCTCGTTGTTCGCTGCATCGTGAATTTGCTTTTAACATTTTGACTCTTCAACTCGCGAGACTGCGAGGGCCGATTTTGGTTTAATTAACAGTAATCACGATTTGGAGCGTCATTAATTTACTAATCACTTTATTTTCTATATCGTGACTCGGAACTTCGGAGATAAATTTTTGGGAGAATGGTATGCCGAGTCGCAAAATTGCGAAATGGCAATAATTAAGGCTCAAATCATGGGAAGACAATCTTAGATTTAGGCGACTAATTAATCTTGCTATAATTACATCGCAACCTCATGAGTCAGGGTTAGAGACGCCTTAACTTTTTGAAAGAAAGTGCCGAGTGGCGAAGCGCCAAGAACAAATTTTAACCATGATTAGTCTTTTACTAGGGTTAGCCCAAAAGTACCTCGTATCCTCGGCTATCGGAGCTATAAACCTACAAACTTGGGTTTGACGAACGCCGAGATGCGAAATCCCGACAACGTCTACTCATAAGTTAAAAGATTTACCCTAGTTAATGTCTTGGGAAAAAAATGAAAACGATTTCGCCGTTTCGTGACTCGGGACGTGTGAACTCAAGGGTTAAAGTATCTGACCTGTGAGACCCCGAAATAAAACAAAAGAGCGAACATACTTGCGAAAATGAATCTGTTTTGAAAGTGTAAAAGCATTGTTGTCCAAGCGACAAGATCTCAGAGTTTTAAGATCTCGGAAGGGAAAAGAAAATCAACTTTAAATCTCAAGTATCAAAAATTGAAAATTGTGCAAGGTAAAAACAAGGGCGTCTCCAACATAGGCTCCAACTAGGGATCCCGCCTTCCTGCGAGGCGGGAAGAACAGTAGACCAGGTGCCAATATTGGGTAAATGGAGTCACAAGCTAAATTAACAGAAAAAAATCAAGGAAAAATATAGAAGGGAGGGAAAACTTTGTTTTGAACTTCAAGAAGTTTTTTCAAAATCAGATACTCATTCCACACATAGCTGAAGTCACTTTCACAACTTTTCCCTTTCTCACTACTAACTTTGGGGACGCTTCAAGATAGTCGAAACGACCCTAGGATATTCAACAGATCTTTTGATTCTCAGCTTGCATTAAAAGAATGATATTATATAAGTTTAAAAAGGGAAGTCCCATCGGAATTTGGGGTAATGATCAGGTTTTAGAAAGCATTGGTTACCGGAGTAGATTGATATTTATGTATAACAGCCTTACAGATCTCTCAGACATTGCTTCACTGCCAGCGAGCCTGTTCAGTACCCTAGTGAAGTTGTCTGACCCCTTTTTCACTGAATTTCTTTTCACCACTTCAGAAAATATTTATGCGTTTAAACGCTAAGACAAGGGCAATCATTTCTGAATTTCCTTTCATCGTCTTCCTGGACTAGGTGGGGGTAATCATTTCTGAATTTCCTTTCACCACCTGTCTTATAATTTACTTTTAAAACACGAAGATGGGAGCAATCAATTTATATCAGGGCTGAGATCTGTGTAATATTTTGTATCAGAGGTCTGTCAACTCATTTTGATTGATCGGTATCAATCTTACTTTGACCCTCACAAGACCTTCGTTCTTAGGGAGACAGGGGAACATAATAAAATTTTAAGGGAGGTCATGTTCAGCAAGCTTTGAATTTTTTGACGCTGTTGAAAAACCTAGGAAAGTTAGGATCTCTATAACGGTCCTTAGCATTAGCAGAAGATCAAGTAGTTGTGAAGACCAACTTTCTTATTAAGCTTTGTTTTGAAATCCCTGAGGTTTAAAACGAAAAACTTTTACCCCTTCACAAAGACTCTGGAAGATAGTGACTCGCTAAAAGTTAGGCCTGGAGATAGGCAGAAAACAAGGAAGCGATTCAAAGGCTTCATAAACAAAAGGTCACAACAGTTGGGACTGGTTTTCGAAGGTAACTAGGAACAAATATCATTACTGAATGTTTTTAAGTTTAATGTATTCATTCAAATTCATTTATTTGAAGCCAAAAATAATCCTGTTATATAACCTTTTATATTGCAATTTGAACAATGTTACCTTAGTTCGCTTAAACAGCCTTTCATGACCTGTATATTTAGAAAACTCACCTCTATATTTTCTTTTCACTTTCTTTGTGGACTATGAATTATCTTATGTATCACCTATTTTATGTCGTTCTATTTCCAACACCGACCTGCTCATTATTTTTTCTGCTAGTTTCATCTACAACTGGAAACCTGTAAAAACAGATACAAATCTTATTGGAAATGTGTTGAGAATTTAGGAACGAAAACCAAAAATTAAAAGCAAATGTTTGAACGAAAATATAAATATGTACAAAGCACTCATAATAAAATTTATTTATTTACAATATTTTTTTATTTTTTTTTATCTGACGACTGTTACATCATGTAGTGCTTTAGATACCGCCCGTTGATAGGGGTGCTGAGAAATTATCCATCAATATTTTCCAGAATAAAGGAATTTTTTCCTTCTGGAGCCAAGACCCTGAATGGTCCATACCAAAGGTGATCAAATTTGCCATGCTTCACGGCTTCTTCTCTTCTCTTATCCCATCTTAACACTAAGTCACCTGGGAGGAATTCTCTGTCCTTTGCTTTGAGGTCGAACAATGCTTTCATATCGTCCTGGTACTTCTGCATTTTCTCATCAACCTCCACTCTATGCTGTTGAACCTCGATCAGCTGGTTAATTCTCCTGGTTACATGATTTGGTTCTTCATTTTGATCCTGCCATAATTTCATCACTGGTAATGCTAGTTTTATAGGTAGAACAACATTTGTTCCATAAACCATTTGAAACAGCGAAATGCCAATAGACCTTTTTGTACTGATGCGGTTTTCCCACAATGCGTACTTCAAATGCACATGTCAGGATCTTTTATTTTCATCCAGTGTTTTCTTGATTATGTTTACCAGGCTCTTGTTTGATGATTCGGCCAGCCCATTTCCCTGGGGGTAATAAGAAGTGGAATGGCCTAGAACGATATTGTACTTATGATATAAGCTGATCATATCCATGGACTTAAAATCTTGGGCGTTGTCGGTAACAATGTTTCGGGGACACCCGAATCTTGACAAGATATTATCTTCCAAGAAGTCGATCACCACCGAGTCTATTGCCCATTTGGTTGGAATGGCTTCCACCCACTTTGTAAAATAATCTGTGGTTGTTAAGATCCACTTATGCTGAGCACTGGAATGGGGATTAATTTCCCCTATAAAATCTAGTCCCCATTGTTGAAATGGAGCTTCAGTTTTGACTGGAACGAGTGGTAGTGCAGGGAGTTTCTGTTTACCAGTGAATATTTGACACCGGTCGCAGGCACGCACTTTGGCATTGACATCCAAAAATAGTTTCGGACAATAGTATCCGGCCCTCA
Organism: Picea sitchensis; assembly: GCA_010110895.2. Taxonomy (NCBI): domain Eukaryota; kingdom Viridiplantae; phylum Streptophyta; class Pinopsida; order Pinales; family Pinaceae; genus Picea; species Picea sitchensis. The sequence continues at coordinate 446,950 of SNQJ01S0003673.1, read as the reverse complement.
AAATCTTGTAGGCTGTGTCTCTCCATGCATGGTGTCCTCCGCAGACCCCTTCATGAAATTCTTCTATAACCCGTGAAGTTTCAGATTCAACCAAACAAACTAGTAAGAACCTAAGTGGATCTTTCTAGTAAAGATGGTTTTCGGCGATGCAATATTTTACAACATGAAGTTTTAAAGTTCTGCATTTGGCTGGTGATAGTCTGTCTGGACATGTCAGGTTTAACAAGTAGAACACTATGTCTTTATACCAGCCTGACGACATGAATTTTTCTTCGACCTTTCTTGAAACTGTCTGGTCATCCGGCTCTTGCAAGCGTGTGTCTCCGTCTTCCTCTTGAAAGCAATTGATATCAAGAGCTCTAAGATTCAACTCAGCCAAGAGTTTGGCCAGACCCTGCCCCTTTATCAATTTCGTAGGTTTGACTTCCAGATCAAATTCTTGTATTTTAGCGAGCCAACGCCCTCGTTTTCCATCACTATCTGGCTGTACCAATATATCTTTCACAACACTTGTTGGTACGTACGTGATAATTTTTGAATGCAGTACTTAGGTTCTGAATGATTTTAGCGCTTTCACCATTGCGTACACCTGCTTTTCCATTATATCATACTTTAGTTCGGCATCTGTAAGGCTCTTGCTGAAAAACGCGATCGTTCGTTCGAAGCCTTCGTCATCCTTTTGTAAGAGCACCACGACGATAGTATGTTCAGAAGCGAACGAGAAGATGAGGAAATATTTCAAGTAATCTGGGCTTGCTAACACCAGTGCCTCGCTGATAACTTTTTTAATATGCACGAACGATGCTTTAGCCTCGGTCGTCCAATTTACTCTGCTATCTTTCTTCAGCATTCCTCTGATCAATTTGACGATCTCAGCAAAATTTGGTATAAACCTTCGTAAAAAATTTATTGTACCTAAGAAACATTGAATTTCTTTTATGTTTCTAGGAATACTGATAGTTTCTATTGCTTCAATCCTCTTAGGATCAATTCTGATCCCATCTTTAGATACGATATGCCCCAGAAGCTTACCTTCCTGCATAGCGAAATGTGATTTCTTTGGGTTCAAAGATAGGCCATACC
>SNQJ01S0003673.1:431349-445857 GCA_010110895.2 Picea sitchensis | reverse complement strand
TGAGACAATTAATAAATTTAAAGAAAATAATTATTGGAGGAAAGAGGGGGATGGACGACACTTGTGCGAATGAGAATATTTAGAAGATTTTTATTAAAACTTAATTTAAATGTGATTTAGGGAAAGTTGGAGGTTCTAAAAACACTATAAAAGAAAGGGAAGATGAGGAAGAAGGGGATCGACTGTTAGCGTAACGTTACGCTTCCGAATTTGTGACTTGACTGATTACTTGTGGGGAGTTGGGTTTTCCCATCTTGGATAGGAGTAGTAGCTCGGCCTTGCGAGGCGAGCTGGGAGCTAGGCGTACCATCTGGATAGTGTGTGGCCCCTTTGCAGCTCGGGGGGCTAAGGGGGAAGCAAAGTACCCCTAGCATTGGCTAGGAGGTACCGGTGAGGTCTCGACGGTCGACGAGCGGAAGTAGGAGCGTGCGGACAACACTTGGAGAAAGCGATAAGGAAACGGTACGCATTTATGTTGATTGATAAAAGGTTGTAGGATGTATGTTTTAGATCTGCCGGTGTATTGAGTAGGAAACCGTTGGTGTAGTTTTATGACTGAAATTTTATATTTGGGCTGATTTATTGGTTGGTTGATCTCTCTGTGGTGATGAATGTGACCATTGCGCTTCTCTCACCATGTTCTTCGATTTACATTTTGACTGCGTCTTATGTATGTAAGGTTAAATTAGCGTTGTATTGATGATTCTGGCAAATTAAAATGTGAATATTTCATTCCTGGCGAATTAAAAAGTGTTTATTTTTACTCCTGACCTGCAATCTCTTTCTTCAAATCAGTATTGCTTATTAGGTGATTCTAGTGTGCCTAAAAACATTTGATGGTAGCCATGCCCTTCCCGTACTCTGCATCTCTTTAATCTTTGCTGGCTGATTTTTCTGGCGAGTTACCCTTGGTTACTTCTCTCCCAGACCAAATTTTACTTCTCTGACTATGTTTTCTTGTTGTCAACGATTTATATCTTAAATGGAAATTTTTGGTTTTATATTCATTTAGTGACCCTGGATCTCTTATTTCAATGGCGAAATGTAATTTATATTGCAAATTGCGAATGCTTCGCTGGTATGGCAGCAGGTTATATTTTAAAATGAACCTTTCAGATTTTATATTCCCACGGCGCATTCGTACAATATATTTCAGTTTGCGAATATGGATTTCATATTCAATGGCGAAACTGTATTTTTTTTTATGGCAATGGCGATTGACTTCGCTGGAATGGAAGCGACTTTTATTTTAAATAATAATGGTAGGTTTCTTCATCATTGGCGAATTAGTAATTTTAATTACAAGGGGTGTTTCATTCTCTGGCATGTCGACAGTCATACATATCCTGGCATTCAGCCATGATTTGCTAAATTGTACCTCGCGCAACCGTTACCTAAATCTGTTCCCAAGAAAACTCTTCCCGACACTCCGTTTTTGTAATTAATTACTCTGATTTCGTTGTTGGAATTTTCGCTGGGTAATTTGTTATTAAAAATTTTGAGTTGGGAATTTTCGTTCTGCTCGCACTTGGTTAATGACAGTAAACCCGACGCCCTGATCCCTGGCATGCATATACCTTCCCTTCGGCAAGGTTTTACTTTACTCCAAAAAAAAATTATATACAATTTTTTTGAAAAACAGAACAGTCCATCCCTAGAGTTAGTTTCAACCCCACATTCCTGATAGATTGACCACTCAGCCTATCGATTAACATTTTGCATGCGTAGCAGTTGCTACTTCCAATTTTGATCAGGGGTCGTGATTACCTTGAAAACACCTCTCAGTGATAGTTGTTTTAAACAACATTAAACCCATGTCTGCGGTGGAGATTCAAATGACAGTTGAGCCTTAAGAATAAATAGGTTTTCCTCTAATCTCACGGTTATCCCTTAGATGATTGATTGTAAGCACACATGATTTACCATGATTCCTCCCTCAGGTGGAGGCGACGTTCTGTTGGTCTATATTGACTGTGTTCAATTGTTCTATTGTTTTTATTTTTAAAGTATCCTAAATGTTCTAATTTATCCTTACAAGTATATCTTTATGATATAAGAAGGGATTTAGGTAAGGATGCATATACCCTCTTACCAAGTAAATGATCGTATATTGTAATTCATTTATTGATTGGTTTTCGTTGTATTGAATTATGTTACAACCAACGGAACTTAATGCAGTAAGTTATGTCGTCAAAGGCACATGCATGAAGCTGGGACTTGGATGCCCAAATTTCTTATTTGATTGAACACACTACATTAATCAAACTTGTTACAAAAGTATAGTTGTCTAAGATACCGTCCGAGGGTTGCCTAGTTTCATTTAACCCTTAATTTAGTTTCCGTTTTTATTTCTTTTCTTTTAAATAACAATATCCTCCATACTCTTTTATCCTTCTTTTATACTATGTGGTGAACCAATATTGTTGATGAACCATCATAGGGTAGACCTTTATTGTACAAGAGTGGCTGAAGAGAATGATTACTTTAGAAACTTGGTTTGGACATGCTCATAGGTTTATCCTTATTTTATACTATGTGGTGAACCAATATTGTTGATGAACCATCATAGGGTAGACCTTTATTGTCCAAGAGTGGATGAAGAGAATGATTACTTTAGAAACTTGGTTTGGACATGCTCATAGGTTTAGGAGTTGGTTAAGCTTTAATAATCTCTATATTAAACAATGAAGTGCCTTTATTAATAAATAATAAATTATTATTATTATAGCATGGGAAGAGGAATTTGGATAAAAGTGGATATGACGTACCTAATCTACTTTTGGGACATAATTTTATGTATTAGGGGGCATGATTTATAGCCATCCTTATAAGGTCATGTATGGTTTTATAATTTATGATTAATATGTTTAAGTCATGTATGGCTTAAGATTTTCATGATTATTAACCTTTAAAGTAATGAGAGGCCTTTTTAATTAATAAATAATAATAATACCAAATATTACTACCTTTATCATGTGTGGGATGAGGAAATTAGAGTAAGGATTGTCAAGAGGTGAACAATCTATGTCTTGATGTATTGTGATATATATCCATCTACATGATTATTAGATCATGAATTTTAAAAATAGAATACTTATAAATTAGTTTAAGGTAAATTGATAGAGATGGAACCTTGAGGACATTTATAATGTAAAATTGCGCCAAATGAATTGGTGTTAAGGTTAACTTAGATTATACCATGATGTCATCATGCACCTTAAACATGCGATGTTGGGCTCGTATTAGAGGTTGGAATAAATTGTGTTAATTTCCTTACTGGCCTCATTAATCACCATTGTCTTGCAATGTGATTGTTATTCTTGCAAAGTTATTGTAACTTAAAATGAAAAGGTGTTGTCCTCTTATGGAAATAATATTGAAGTTTTATTGTTATGGATAACACACAAGATGTTAGGCACTTGTTATTTTCGCAAAGTTAATGTGATATAAATGTAACGTGTTTATTATTTCATGACAACGTATTTGTAATTTTTATTGTTATTGATGAACATATTGGTGAAATGTTCTTGAATTAAGCACAATAAATTATTCTGAGGTAGTAAATGAGGGGTGTTTTTCTTTAAAATAATGTTGTACTAGGTTGGTAAACCTTTCGTGTGCTTGGTCTGCTTGTGTCGGGTGGGACGTAGACACCTCCATGTTCCTCAGAACAGTCATCAGCCCTGAGACCTTAAATGGTTAAAATCGATGGGAACCTGGACTTGAGCGTTGCTTATGTGTCTTGGAGGTCCTAACCATTGCAGGGTAGGATGGATGGGTAGTCAGCCTTACTTATAGTTTTTTGATCGTCGTTAATGCATGTAGTTACTTGTGGTGTGTCTTATGTCATCTTGTTGTGTTTGTCATGGTTTGCATCTTGATCATCATCAGGTGGCGTCGCAGAGTCGAATGTGTTTGTTTCCATTGTACACGCGTGCACACACTTGTTAAAACACACACAAAAAAAACATTTTTCACTTGTTATATGAGGATCGTCGTCGTGACGAACGGGAGGTTGTTACATATGGTATCAGAGGCGGTTCGACCCGCAACTTGGGATCGTTGTGGCTTTCGTAGACCTGATTGATTATACTGTTGTTGATCGAGTTGATTGTGTGCGTGCAGGTAATCATGGTTAGAGGACGTCATGGAGGAAGACGATGGGGTGCTAGGGGAGGAGGCGCGACGCCTCCAGTAGCATGCACACCTGAGGGGTCTAACCCCCAGGGAGACGAGTAGGTTCTTGGACAGGAGCAAATAGCAATTGGCGATGTTGTTGGGATGATGAGATCTTTCCAGCGCATGTCTGATGCACTGATCAGCTGTTTGGATAGAGATGAGGCCAGAGAGACGACACCTGCTGAGGTTACGTCGTGCGCACCGACCATTACTGGTAGCGTTCACCGTGAACTCGAGAAGGTCAAATTTCCTGAGTTCTTTGGTGCCCCGGATGGCGCAGCCGCCAAGGCATGGTTGGAGAACATGGCGATGTGCTTCGCAATTCGTGATTATACCTCCAACATGAAGGTCTGCATGGCAGTATTTCAATTGAAGGGGAGCACTCTTCTATGGTGGAAGACGCTCCTGCCACAGCTGAACATGGCCGTCAAAGACGTGTCATGGGAACTGTTCAAGGAACAGTTCCGAGAGAGGTATCTTTCAGAGGAATTCCTTGAGCGTCAGCTCAATGATTTCAATGCCTTACGACAGGGAGGTCATACGGTGCCCGAGTACGAGGCACGTTTTATGGAGTTGCTCCGGTATGCTCCGCACCTTAACACTGAAAAACTTAAGGTCAACAGGTTCGTGTTTGGCCTTAATGACAGCCTGCGTGCAAAGGTTAGGATTTTGATGCCTCGAACCTTGCACGATGCTGTCCAGAAGGCCCTCATAGTAGAGGAGGAGCTTATCAGTGGGGGTCAGACCAGGACTCCAGCAAGACCAGCAGGGCAGGGTTCATCTGGAACACTGCAGCACCAGACACCAGCGAGACATACGTCGGGATATCGTGGCTTTCAGAGGGGATCCACTTTCACTACACCTCAGGGAGCGTCGACTCAGCAGCGGACACCTTATCGAGGACCATTGCATCAACAGCAGCGTCGCCCACAGCAGTAGCAGTTTAGGCCTGTTCAGCAGAACAGACCGGGGTTCCAGGCCAATGGGCCGACATCTTCTACTTCGGGTACCAGGACTACTGGGCCAAAGAAGGGGTGTTGGACATGTGGGGAGCCACACTACCAGCGCGACTGTCCTGTGGAGAGGACCAGAGTGTCTAGATCAGCTGGACCCACTAAAGTGGGCGACATGGGTAAGGCCCATTGAATTCATGTAGCGGTAAATAACCGCCAGGCAGAGCACCAGTCGACTGTGCTCGAGACAACAAGTACTTTCGTTGACCAGAACCTTAGTGTTTTGATAGATCCTGGTGCTACTGAGAGTTTCATTTCTGGTGTAGCACTAAAAAGGATTAAGGTAAAGGCATTCGATCAGAATGAGTTTAGCTTCATAGAGATGGCTTCAGGAGCCAAACAAAAGGTTGGGGGAAAGGTTACGGGTTGTGCCCTTAGCCTGGGAGAGTTTTTCACAAGGACCAACTTGTACGTTATGATCTTAGGATCTTACGATGTCGTGATTGGTATGGATTGGCTGGAATCGCATGAGGCGATACTCAACTATAAGAAGAAATGGTTGAGCTTGGTTGATGACGAAGGATAGAGACGTGTGATTGTAGGATGGAACCAGGTAGTTTTCCTGAGGTTCGTCTCTTCCTTACAGTTACGGAAGAGTATGAGCAAGGGGTGCAAGCTTTATGTGATCCTTGCACTAAACGAAAGGGGAGTAACGAAAGGTCTAGAACACCTTCCAGTGGTGAAGGAGTTTGCGGACGTATTTCCAGAGGAGTTAACTGGGATGCCACCGAAAATGGAATTGGAGTTTACCATAGACCTGAAACCAGGGACCGAACCGATAGCAAGGACGCCTTATCGAATGTCGACCCCGGAGTTGCAGGAGTTGAAAATGAAACTGAAGGAGTTGTTGGACCTAGGACTGATACGTCCTAGTCTGTCACCGTGGGGTGCACTGGTTATTTTCATATGAAAGAAGGATGGATCGTGGAGGCTTTGCATTGACTATCATCAATTGAACAAGGCCACGATCAAGAATGAATATCCCTTGCCGAGAATTGATGATCTGTTCGATCAAATGAAGGGTGTGACGGTGTTCTCCAAGATCAATTTGCGATCAGGGTATCACCAGTTACAGATCAAGGAGGATGATGTCCCAAAGTCCGCCTTTAAGACGAGATTTGGACATTACAAGTTTAATGTTTTTCCATTTGGACTGACAAACGCCCCAACAGTATTTATGAGTTTGATGAACAGGGTGTTCCGAGAGTACTTGGACAAGTTCGTCCAAGTATTCATTGATGATATTTTCATCTACTCTCGGACGAAGTAGGAGCATGACGAGCACTTGCGCTTGGTACTTCAGTGTCTGCGAGAGCACAAATTGTATGGGAAGTTGTCCAAATGCTCTTTTTATCAATTGAGGATTCACTACTTAGGGCATATCATCTCCGGCGAAGGTATCACCGTGGATCCAGCTAAGGTCAAGGCTATTATGGAATGGCCTGCACCGACGAATGTCACGGAAGTGCGTAGCTTTATGGGTTTAGGAGGATACTACCGACGGTTTGTCGAGGGATTTTTGAAGATAGAAAATCCGATCATGGAATTGCAGAAGAAAAAAAAGAAGTTTGTTTGGACCGCGAAATGCACGGAAGAATTTCGGAGGCTTAAAGAGTTGTTGACAACAGCACCGATACTAAAAGTCCCTAACATGGATGCGGACTTCTTGGTATGCACAGACGCATCCAAGGAAGGCTTAGGTGGAGTCTTGATGCAAGACGAATGAGTAATCGCCTACCTTTCGAGGAAACTGAAAAGGCATGAGGAGAACTACGCGACGCACGATTTGGAGTTATTAGCCATCATATATGCCTTGAAGGTTTGGAGACACTACCTTGTTGGATGAAAATTTGAACTAAAGACTGATCATTTTGGACTACAACACATTTTTACGCAAAGCGACCTGAACGCGCGACAACGGCGTTGGTCGGAATTGCTTAGCAAGTATGACTTTGAGATTACTTACATAAAGGGAACAGTGAACCAAGTGGAGGATGCTTTGAGTCAGAGACCACGCATATTTTTGGTGTTGCCTCTTCAGATGAATCTACGTGAAAATATTCTCACTTTACAGCGTGATGATGATTGGTACACAGAAGTCGAAGGTTTTATCGGACAAAACACAATGATGGTACCACGATATGAGGGATTTTCTTTTGATAGCGATGGGTTATTGAGATTTAAAGGTCAGATTTATGTACCGCCAAACGACGAGTTGAGGATGTTGATCCTGAGCGAGGCTCATAGAGCAGTTTACATGGCTCATCCGGGAGTCACGAAGATGAGTGCAAACCTTAAACCCTTATTCTTCTGGAAGGGAATGAAGGCCGACATAGTCAACTATGTGGCCAGATGTCTAGAGTGTCAGCAGGTAAAGGCTGAACATAGACACCCAACAGGATTACTTCAACCACATGCCATCCCGGAATCGAAATGGGAGGTCATTTCGATGGATTTTATTGTTAGATTGCCACTGACAGCAAGGAGACATGACTCGATTTTCGTAGTAGTAGACACTCTGACGAAGAGTGCTCACTTTATTCCTGTGTGTATGATGTATCAGGCACTTGACATAGTGAGAGTTTTCATCAGTGAGATTGTGGGGCTGCATGGCATGCCTAAGAGGATTATATCCGATCGAGGATCAGTGTTTACTGGACGATTTTGGATGAGTTTCCAAGAAGCCTTGGGAACCCAACTTAACTTTAGTACTGCATATCACCCAGAGACTGACGGACAGACCGAACAAATGAACCAAACCTTAGAAGAAATGTTGCGCATGTACATGATGGACCAACAAAAGCATTGGGAAGAATTCTTGCCTCTAGTCGAGTTCGCTTACAACAACAGTTACCAAAGCACCATTAAAATGGCACCTTTTGAGTTTCTTTATGGGCGACCGTGTCGGACGCCCTTGAGTTGGGATCAGCTTGAGGATAGGATCTTGATGGGACCATAAGCGATCCAGGAAATGGAAGAACAAATTCAAATAATAAGACAAAGGATTAAAGAAGCCCAGGATCGACAGAAGAGTTATGCCGATGCGCACCGAGTCGACCGTAGTTATGAGGTCGGCAATCGAGTCTTCTTGCGGGTTAAACCGCATAAGAGTTCGACCAAGTTTGGAAAGGGAGCTAAACTCTCTCCTAGGTTCGTGGGACCTTTCAAGATTGTGGAGAGAAAGGGGCCCATGGCCTATCGACTATCCTTTCCTGATTCTTTGAGGCATATGCACGATGTTTTTCATGTATCTATTTTGAGACATTACATTAGTGATCCTATGCATGTGATTGACATGAGTTCCTTTCAAGTATCAGACGAGGGAGTGCTCACGGCTGAGCCGGTCCACATCTTAGAACACCGCATTCGACAGTTACGACATCGAATGGTATATCAGGTCAAGGTCCAGTGGGACAATTATAGTCCACACTCGGCGACCTGGGAGGACGCATATGATATGCGCCGACAGTTTCCATTTTTGTTTGATAGATAGACTTATGATACTGTGATACACTTATTTTGGGATTTATACTATGAAAATTTGGGACGAATTTTACACCAAGAGGGGGTGTATGTAACATCCTACTCTGGCGCACTGAGAAAACTTATTCTTTGAGGACACTTACTCACAATTGATATGGACTTTTATGATAAGAAAACATTTATCCTTGATTATGATGCGAAATGATAGATGACATGATGTTTTACTATTTTGTCATGGACAAGTGCTATTGAATCGGTTATACTGAGTGTGCAGGTTTTTTGGACCTTGAGGATGCAAAGGAATCGATGGAACCCCTTGGACTCCGGATTGAGTTAGGGAGTCTGCTATTTGGGTTGATTTATTTACTGTGATATTACATTGATTTGATGATATGATGTGGACATGTTCTGACACGTTTGTTGATGATGCAGGCTGACGATATCTTACCGACTAGACTCACATATGGATTAAAGGGGCCACACACGATTACCAGAGAGGTTGAGGGAGAGGTATGGACAGCAGCCCTGCCACAGCCTACTAGCACTCCCGTCGTGGCTCGAACTGTAGGTTAACGATTACCTAGTTCGAGAGGATCCATGATGTCGTGAGGGAAGACTGCGACAGTCGCTCACGATGAATCTAAGGGGCACGCAATAAGGCGGGGGCCTTATTCCTTAGAAGCCCTTAGTCTCCCACAAGTTCACCTGGCAGAGTGTTGACTCCAGGGGTTATTGACGTCTACCAATCAGTCAAGTTGGCGAGTGGCACCCTTGGAGCACGTGGTGCATCCTGAAGGGCACGTCGTGTTGATATTGATGAAGGAACAAACCTAGATGGCCCTAAGACTTTTAACACATTAAGAAATTCTTAAAACAACTTCCCTAAATAATTGTCACCCTGTTCAGAATCTAAGTCCTATGTCTAAAACTTCTCTAGGGTAAAATTTTGTTTAACCTTAAGAAAAGACCCTATAAAATTAAAAATAAAAATTTAAACTAAAAACCACTTAAGTAATAGTTTTAGTCTTCATAAATTTTTGGGGTAAAATGAAGAGAGTAATAATTTAATTAAAATCCGTGGTTTTAAATTGTAAAGAGAAATAAATTATTTAACTTGTGAAAGTGTAAAAATATTTCAAATTAATAATAAAAGGAAAAGAGTAAATAGCGCAACTGCCATTTTGGCCCTAATAAAAGGGGAAGGAAGGGAATAATAACAATTAGGAAACTAAGGAATGGGGGGAAACATAATAAGGGAAAGAAAGGAACTTATGGTAAAAAGCGAGGTCAACATAGTAAGGAACCTGCAAATTAAGAACCTTCTAAAATGAACTAAATTAGCAACTTCATTTTAGGGAAAGTATTTAAACCTGTAAGGGAATCTAGGAACACCTAGGAGTAAATTTAGGAGCAACTCTAGCTGGTTGAGGGAAATGAGACAATTAATAAATTTAAAGAAAATAATTATTGGAGGAAAGAGGGGGATAAATGACACTTGTGCGAATGAGAATATTTAGAAGATTTTTATTAAAACTTAATTTAAATGTGATTTAGGGAAAGTTGGAGGTTCTAAAAACGCTATAAAAGAAAGGGAAGATGAGGAAGAAGGGGATCGACTGTTAGCGTAACGTTACGCTGCCGGATTTGTGACTTGACTGATTACTTGTGGGGAGTTGGGTTTTCCCAGCTTGGATAGGAGTGGTAGCTCAGCCTTGCGAGGTGAGCTGGCAGCTAGGCGTACCATATGGATAGTGTGTGGCCCCTTTGCGGCTTGGGGAGCTAGGCGTACCATCAGGATAGTCACATAAATACCTCTTTATTTCCAAATACGTCATTTAATGTTTCCCTCGTACTACCAATCTTTTGTGATTTCCAACAACTTTTACCATTTAAGATTATATGACTCCTTTATGACATGTCACTCATGCTTCACAATCGTTGTTTCCATGGTTTAATTATTTTAATGGTCGACTTTTATTTACCAAACTGCACAATGGTTCTTATTGTTGCATATGTGTGCTTTGTAGTATTTATATTATGTGTATTGTCTCCTGAATTAATGTTTTTCCATTCTAATGTGTGATGATCATTTTTTCTGCATCATCTCCAAGGCCTTATACTATGTAGTATTTTTATTTTTTATCTATCTAATTTTTTATTTTATTTTCTTCCCTTTTCTACTTTTTATTTATTTTTCTATATTTTTCCTTACTACTATTGTACAAATACTATAATACATGGGTTCTAGCACAACCCAGATTACTATGCACATTGTCGGCCATCTCTATAGAGTTTCAACAAAATTCCATTCACCATTCCTCCAAATACTTTTCTAGTCAAGGTTTCTAACTGCGCAACACCTCTCTCTATTACGTGTTGAGTCACATAGGCTCCTAACCAGTGCATTCTAAACTTTCCTGGATGTTGCATGAAATTTCTTTCATAGAGTAGTACCAGATATCCCACTTGAAACTTTTTATTTTGATGTGTCAATCATGCCAAGCTTTCTCTCTAGCTTTCTGAACTTGCTGATGAAAACCTATGACAAACCAATCTTCCTCAAGTTGTACTAACTGTGCGAATATCTCCTCTATTTCACCATTGTCTGATATCTCAGTGATTGTTGTAATCCATAGGCTAGGTAGAATAAAATCCATTGACATCATTTCTTCCTTCACAAACACACCCGACCCCTAAGTATCCTTTTTAGGTATGTGGCATCATGATTCTTCTTTCTTTAATCATCTCGAGTTCTCTCCTTCTCATTAAGAGTTATCTAACAACTTCCACCCTACCTAAATCTGACTCTGGATTGCAAATTACGCTCTTCATTAGGCACTAATGGTCAAAGGTCCCATCACACCCATGTGGGTTTGTCTTGTTCATACAATCCCCAATTTCCCCAAATTCCTAGAGCTCCTTAACACTCGTATACCTATGGTGGAAATCCATCTACCGATGGGACTTCATCCTTGTTTGACATATAGGGTTATGGGAATTTGACATTCATTGCTTCGGTACTGAACACCCCTTTTTATTTCTGCGCACATATCCTCTAGAGTCCCAAAATACTAAACTCTTAAAGGATCCCAAAAAATTTCCATGTGGATCTGGCCTTTGGCCCTTTCGACTCATCTAAAATATTGCACCCCAAACACCTCGAGTTCTGAATTCCCGGACTCCCAAAGGGTTCACCGTCACACGTGATGGTTTATTAAATGTAGAGGCAAGGACATGTGGGTTCTGAGTATTCCAGTTTCTAATAAGTCAAGAAAATATGTGCCAGGTGGATGACACACGACAAGGAAGAGATGACACATGGCCCCATCAATGGGTGACATGTGTCACATTCTAATGGGCACATAGGGCCCACGAAAATCATGAATCAAGGTGACATGTGGCACGCCGAACATGGTTCCATGTCAACCTAGGTGACATCAGCGTGCCACATCACTCTGTATTGAAAACCTTCCAATTCCCCTTATATCTCATGGTCGAGGTGTGTTCGCATAGATACAGAGATCTACAACCTCTGTTACCTCATAACTTCAATGTTTGAGGAATCCATCATGTAACTTCCTCTTTTCTCCCAGAGTGGCCACTGTTGGGATGACCACGGTCTATATCTAATGACCATGGGAGATATTGATTTCCCTTAGATCAATGACTCGCGTAACTTCACGTGTTCGACATTCAGGAGTTCTACCTGCTTAATACTCCTTTTCTCCCGGAGTAGGACTTCGCCGAAGTGATACATGTGAATCCTTCCACTAGTGGATTGGATGGTTGGAAGGGGTTGTTAATGGATTCCCCAGATCAATGGATCACAACTCTATCTCAAGGGTCCCCTGGTCTTAGTATAAGGCCATTCCTAGAGGGACACTTGTAAAATTGAAACCCATTGGCAGGATACATGGAACATGCCTCAGGTCATCGACATCTCTTTTCTCTGTGACAAATCTTCCACACATGGCATCATCGTTGCTCGACACATGGACCCCCACATGCTCCTGACATTATACATGCATCCCTAGGATCAGACAGCTGAGAGGTATCTCAAAGGATCCGAGTATCGACGAACCACAATACTTCACAACTTCGACATTTGGGAATTTTGATGTTATAAAACCTATGTTCTCTCGAAGTGGTCGACGTCAAACTGACCATGAAAATAACACATCGGTCAGGGGAAACCCTGAATACCCTCAGATCTACGGCTCACGTCACTACGTGACTAAGAATATGATTTGGGTTTAGCAAGGGGACAAATCCCATGTTATGGGTAATTGACCACAATCTGTCGATCATCCATCAAGTTATTGGTTCGATAGGTCATCTTCGACGTATTTGGACATTGCAGTGTTCATTCTCCCCGAACTTCTCGAGTCACGAATGACTTAGCTCCTTTTTTAGTGTAGCGAAGGGTTCAATGGGCGTAGTCCTATGGAAATTTTTCAAGCACCAACCACTACATTATTTAACTCTTAGCCAAGATTTGGATTAAGGCCGTGGGTATGAGCCCGTGGTCTCTTGGACAACTGGGTTCAAGGGAGCATTGCCCAATTCACTGAACTTAAGTTCTAAAATAGGGGTAGGTATTTTCAAACTAGCCCAATGACCAATGTTTTCACCTTACACCCATTCAAATGAAACAACTTACAGAAGAGAAGTAAGCATTATAACCATTAATTTCACATGAAGCATAATGAATCACAATTATAGACATTAAAATCATGCATTTCAATCCAAGTGCATTGGGTAAACAAAATACTTATCTATTACAATCGATCACTAGCCAACTGGTTTTGGGAGTTCACATTTCCACCCAACCATACAGTCAGAGGAATTCATTCGTATCACTCTGTCCACCCTCGTTCCAAGCCATGATATCACTAGGGATATTTTACAGTTTCTCATAGGTTGTTTCTCTGTCATAGCCTTTGGGAGGTTTATTAGATGCTCCCTCAACATCAATCTCACAATTTTTTTCTCAGGTCATGTTCTCTGCAAATTCTTTGAGATCCTCTCTCTTGTTCTCTCCAGTAACAACAATAGATTATCAAGCTTTCAGTTCTTCTTCTCAGCTAGAGAGCCTCCCACTCTCTTCCTTTTTTATTCTACACATCTGGGTCACGCATTCCCCTCCTGGTGTGTATCATTATTGTCTTCCTTTACATGTATTATTACACACCTTTCTCCTCCTTAGAGAGGTTCTAGACCTGTCATGTTCCTTCTGTCATAAGGAAACTTTATTCAGTCTAGGCCTGCAAGAAAAAATCCCCTCTGTGGTACTTTGGGCTAACAATTTTATGTATCCCTAGCCATACCCTCCATGCTTCCATTCATTGGTGTAGTTGATTATTCAACCACCGGTCCTTTTCTCATTAATTTATTTCTCCTTGGGATCAGGATCAGGCTTACAATTTTAGCAAGGGGAAATTTCAGTCATTTTGACATAATGAATCCTCTCCATTGTTTCCTCACTCTTTTCCTATAGTGATATCATGGCTAGTACTTCAAGGCTTCACCCCAGTAGTCAGTCATTAGAAATATAAACAGTAATAAATTTACATTGTACACATGGCATATCATGGTAATCATAATTAATGATATATTAAAAGTTGGGGGAAACATGGGTTGTTACAATCCCCTCCCCCTTAAAAGAAACATCATCCTCGATGTTCTTTCTCAATAACACCTTCCATTCCTTTGTCATTCATCTACTTCAAGAATCTTGATCCTCTTTCTTGGTCAGGTCCTTTCCATACTATTGGTCTTCGTCACCTTCCTTCAATAATCTTGGAAAAAAAGCATATTAATCACAATTTCATGC
>SNQJ01S0003673.1:390469-406684 GCA_010110895.2 Picea sitchensis | reverse complement strand
AATTTGTTGGAAACATTGATATTCATTACTTCCTTTTTGGTACAATCCTCCTTTTTAAATGAATATAATTAATCATCATTTATCAAAGGTTTCATTTTTCAATTGTAGCATGTTTTGGACTAAGTTTATTGTAACACACCCAAAATTCCGACCCTTCCTTAAGCTAGTGGGGTGTCAAAATTTTATCTTCATCACCTTAAATCATTTCTCAAAATAGAGCCAATATATGGAATATGCTCATCACTATCTTTCCAACAAATCTCACCATGCTAAAAAATGAGCTCAAGATCAAAAGTTATGGCCTCCTAAAGTTTCCAGGCCTTCTTTTGAAAAAATCCACCACGAGTCCATGTGAAACCCACATGGACCTCTACCACCTTGACCATTTTACATGGAGACAACTAGAATTGATTTACTAAAACATGTATAAGACCAGTGATAGTCTTGGGGTGGTTATGTACCTCACCAACACCAGGATCCCATGGATCCTCTACCCTCAACATGACCAAAACCTTTCTAGTGGCTAGTTATCTGATGGTCCAATCCCCAGGACCATACCCCAATTGAGAATACACCCCCACCAAATTATTAACCTACTGGATTCCATGCTCCACCTTATGAATTATCCCACCATGAACCAGGCTCACTGGGAATCACCCTCGGGTTAATTCATAAACACTCGCTACTTTTTTGGAAATGTTTCCCCTACGGACAGATGAAACCCCCCTTTGATAAAGACTCCTTTGATCCAAGACAGAAGGTAAAAAATGGTTCCCCAATTTCCCCTTAAATATATTCTATATGACCACAGACAAAATCAGAATAGAATATGAGAGAATGGGATAGATAAACTACCTTGTTTCGATCGATTGTCCTTGCTGCTCCAGCCCTTGACCTTGATGCCCAAGATCTTGGTGCAAGAGACAAAACAATAATTCCTTCTTCCACAATACACTATTATGAAAAATAGATCTATTTGTATTTATCTAAGAAAAAATAGACATGAATAAAATAAGAAACATAAGCATGGGGGGAATAGGCCAAGTTATATTATATGGAAATCAATGAAAAACTTACAACCTTGATGTTCATGTTGTGATAGCTCCTCCAATTCATCCTTTCCAACCTTTGAATATCACAAGACCAACAATATGATACTCTAAATTTATTCCTCTCCTATCACCCAAGAATGGCCTCCATTATATATGATCTGAGGTATAAATACCATAGGACAATTTGAGAAGAGGTTGGATCAAACTAGAATTTGTCTTATGAAGTAGACATTGTCTTTTCCTAGGATGGACAAGATAGAAGTGACTTTAATCCTTGACAAAACCAAATAAATCTTCTCGGATATTACCTCTAAAATAAGGTATGACTGGTTGTAACCACTTGATTTCCCCCCTAGAACTGAGCACAGGCATATAGTACCCTCAAACTAAGAAAGGAGCGATGAAAAGGGTTCATCCTTCTATACATATGGGAAGGGGAGTGATCATACTAAAAAAGGGCCACTAACTTAAGGTAAACGATAGCATTTTGACCTTCAGATGATAGATTTATCCCCCAACATGTCTAGGGATCATGAAAAATATTCCCACATGGTGATGAAATTGTGACATTTTAGTGTGACAAATAGGTATGTATCACAACTCAAATTCCTGATCTAGTGATCTAGATGGCGCTAGGGACATGTGGTCCTAACATGGGATACCACTTGGCATAACACCCTGTACCCTGACCGAGCATTAAAATAACTTGGCATAATGCCATGAATCGACACATGGTTTTTTAAGTCATCACGTCCTCTGGCATCGTATGAAACTATACACATCCTTGACATGTGGCTCCTTACCTTCATGACACATGGATAACTTTACAATGTGCCATGTGGACCAACCACAATGTGACATGAGGATTTACGTGACACTACACGTCATCACATGGTATAAAGTTCCTCCACTTAGGTGTTGACACCTTCCCAGTTCTCATTGGCATTATTATGTAATATTAACATCATTATGAACTCATTGGCACGTGCTCCAAATTCCTCCTGCTCATAAACTAACAAAGCAAAAAAGGTTGGAACTCTTCTTGGAACATTTCCCAACTGGGAACCAAGAAACCAGGAAAGAACATAGGGGAACGATGATTGGAAACTTTGGTGGTTTGAAGTTATGGTTACACCACGACATTGACCTCCCTCCTGAGCTTAATACAATATATCTACGACTGAGATCACTCAACCCATAGATCTGACGGATAGAAATCGAGGGAAATAATCCAAGATGTTATGCATGATAGGGCCCACACTCGACATGCCCACAAAATAGGTACTAAAAAGCATCATCCCCTGTGTCATTTTTCATATCGTGTTGGCATGATATGTCATCTATGTTGAAATATTGGTTGTCACTAATGTCAATCCTTGAATAATTTAGGTAACCCCAAAGGTATTGATATGGAACCTACAATTGTTTGAGGAAAAATGCCATGAAGGATAGTGAAAATGTAGGTAACTCATTCATGTATGGAAAATACATATTGTGTTGTTTCCGATGATATATGGTATGCCACATGGTTCCTCGCGGTTGAGGAGTTATGGCCTTGTGAAGTTGGAGGACCCCGAAGAATGAACTAGAAACCCCTAGAAGGTCAATAATAACTTACATGTCATTCATTAAGGGTAAAATAGTTGCAACTGTAATTTAATTAAGGGTAAAGTGGTTGCAACAAGAGAGTGTGGGTTATCACTAAAATAAGGAAAAGGGGTAAAACAGTTACAAGCTTTCCCCTAAAGGAAGTCACTTGGAAAGTATAAATAAGACTTCAAGTGACTCTCATTAACACCTATTGAGCACATTGAATACCAATGTTGTAAAGTGTTATGGGAAGGTACTATTGACAGATATGATGCACTTAGTCTGAGGCAACAAATTTCAGTGAATAAATAAGTTGCAGGAGTCGAAGGAACGAGGTTGAGCTTACTATATGAGGGTTTTCTTGAGGTTATCCACAATTTGCAGTGAATGAGAGTATGAAAATCCATGAGTTATAGACTCAAAGAAGCATAGACATATGTAGGGTTCAGTGAAAGAAAACACAGATGCACAAATAAGAAAAGAAATCCATGAGTTGCAGAGGAAGTAGGGCATGGAAATTCACAAGCCACAGTGGGACAGAGCGTGGACAACCATGATTTTACAGAGCACATGGTGTAGATCTGTTGATAAAAAATGAAGTTTAGAAGATCAAATCCATCAGATCAGCTACAGTTTGAGAGGTATGATTTACTGTGTGTGTTAGGTTCTAAATTTTGTAGTAGTCTAGAAGATAAATGTCTTAGTAGTTCATGAGTATTTTATTTGGATGAAATTATTGTGGATCTTGGTATGAGGGTTTGATGCATAAGGGTTTAAGTGGTAACAAATGATGAAGTATAGAAACAGTGATAGGTTGTGGAAGTGGTCATGAAAAATCAGTAACAGGTTGATTCATTAAGTGGTAATGACAAGTTTTATACATTTATATTTTTGGGTGGTTAGATGGGGCAAGGAAAGGGGGCTGTAGCCTCCTTCTAGTTGGTTCCATAAAATTGGGGAGTTGGAGCTTCCTTCAAGTTGCAGCCTAAAACTAGGAGGTTGGAGCCTCCTTCCAATTGTAGCTGGAGAATTGGGGAGTTGGAGCTTCCTTCAGGTTGGAGCCTAAAAAACTAGGGGGTTGGATCCTCCTTCCAGTTGTAGCTAGAAAATAAGGATTTTTGTGCTTCCTATGAATGTATTTATTTTGACATATAAGAAAAGCATTATGTGGTTTTCTCCCGCATTGGATTTTGACGTAAAATTATGGTGTACTGTGTATTTGTGGTTGCCTATTTTTCATGGTTAATTTATAATGTTGATGATACATTAGATGCTAATATTGAACTATTGAATATTTCTCATAAATTCAAATAATACACATTGTGGTTAAAAGTGATAATAAATTTCTCATATTGATTCACATACTGATTCACATATTGATTCACCCCCCCTCTCAGTATTCCAACAATTGGTTTTAAATCCGTTCCTTCAAGAAACGGTCTAACCACTGGAAGGAGATCATGGAATGTGCTAAGATTGTATAACTAGTGTTTGATGGACATAACTATCAATTATGGAGTAAAAGGATGAAAACCTTTTTACATGCACATGTATTTGATGTTTGACAGTAAATAGTAGATGGATATACAACACCAACCACTCCCCCAACTAACAAATATGGAAAGAAACTCAGTGAGAACAATTCAAAGGCTAAAGGTACAATTCTAAGAAGTTTGGTTGATTCAATATTTGTCAAAGTTATGAATTGTGAATCTACAAAATATCTTTTGGATAAATTTTAAAAGATTTATGAAGGAGATGCAAAATTCAAGGGAGCCAAGCTTCAAATTTTCAGAGCCAAGTTTGAACAATTGAAGATGAAGGAAGATGAATGTATTGCAGAATAATTTCTACGAATTTATGAGATAGTAAATGATATTTAATTCCTAGGAGAGGAAGTGAAATAATCAATAGTCATTCAAAAGACACTAAGATTTCTCTCAATGAGATTTGATCCTAAGGTCTCAGTTCTAGGACAAACAACGGATATTTCTATAATGAGCATGGATGAGTTGCATGGAATCCTAACATATTATGAGATGAGAACATAATAGGATAATACATTCACAAAGGAAGCATCATTCAAATCATCCAAGAAAGCAAATAATAAGAAGGTCCAAAAGTCAAATCCAACCAACAACTACAATGATGAGTCAGAAGATGATGATGAAATGGAAAACTTTGTAAGGAAGATGAAAAGGGGAATTGACAAATATAAAGGTATGCTTCCATTAAAATGTTTCAATTGTGGTGGTAATGGTCATTTTGCTAATAAATTTCCTCATAATATTAAATACATCAATGAAGAAGAAACTTATAATCAAGAAAAGAAATATAAAAAAGGGAACACAAGAAGAAATAAAATGAAGTTCCAAAAGAAAAATGTCTACTCAAAAGAAGACAATTCTTCATTAGAATGAGAGTGAAAGTGACTCTAGATATGTTCTCTTTATGGCTTATGAAAACTATAAAGTAGACTTTGAAGAAGGATAAGTGGATCTCAGGGAAGAACTAATCAAAGCTATAGATGATACAAGAAGAGAAAAGAAGAAGAACAAATCACTCCAGGGAGAGTTACATATGCTAAAATAGAATTCTTAGAATTCTAACTCTGAAAAGGATCAACAAGTGACTGTGAACCTAAAAATCCAAATTGAAGAAGCCAAAATAACTGAGGAAGTACTCAAAAGCTAGTTGGAAGAAAGGGAAAAGAATATTGAAAGGATGGAAGAAGAAATTTTCTCACTAAGGAAGGATCTACAGAAGAAAGATGTGTAACAAAATATCACCAAAATTTTGGATGAGATCATCAGTAGTCAAAATTCATACCATGATAGGTCTAGNTTTCTCATAAATTCAAATAATACACATTGTGGTTAAAAGTGATAATAAATTTCTCATATTGATTCACATACTGATTCACATATTGATTCACCCCCCCTCTCAGTATTCCAACAATTGGTTTTAAATCCGTTCCTTCAAGAAACGGTCTAACCACTGGAAGGAGATCATGGAATGTGCTAAGATTGTATAACTAGTGTTTGATGGACATAACTATCAATTATGGAGTAAAAGGATGAAAACCTTTTTACATGCACATGTATTTGATGTTTGACAGTAAATAGTAGATGGATATACAACACCAACCACTCCCCCAACTAACAAATATGGAAAGAAACTCAGTGAGAACAATTCAAAGGCTAAAGGTACAATTCTAAGAAGTTTGGTTGATTCAATATTTGTCAAAGTTATGAATTGTGAATCTACAAAATATCTTTTGGATAAATTTTAAAAGATTTATGAAGGAGATGCAAAATTCAAGGGAGCCAAGCTTCAAATTTTCAGAGCCAAGTTTGAACAATTGAAGATGAAGGAAGATGAATGTATTGCAGAATAATTTCTACGAATTTATGAGATAGTAAATGATATTTAATTCCTAGGAGAGGAAGTGAAATAATCAATAGTCATTCAAAAGACACTAAGATTTCTCTCAATGAGATTTGATCCTAAGGTCTCAGTTCTAGGACAAACAACGGATATTTCTATAATGAGCATGGATGAGTTGCATGGAATCCTAACATATTATGAGATGAGAACATAATAGGATAATACATTCACAAAGGAAGCATCATTCAAATCATCCAAGAAAGCAAATAATAAGAAGGTCCAAAAGTCAAATCCAACCAACAACTACAATGATGAGTCAGAAGATGATGATGAAATGGAAAACTTTGTAAGGAAGATGAAAAGGGGAATTGACAAATATAAAGGTATGCTTCCATTAAAATGTTTCAATTGTGGTGGTAATGGTCATTTTGCTAATAAATTTCCTCATAATATTAAATACATCAATGAAGAAGAAACTTATAATCAAGAAAAGAAATATAAAAAAGGGAACACAAGAAGAAATAAAATGAAGTTCCAAAAGAAAAATGTCTACTCAAAAGAAGACAATTCTTCATTAGAATGAGAGTGAAAGTGACTCTAGATATGTTCTCTTTATGGCTTATGAAAACTATAAAGTAGACTTTGAAGAAGGATAAGTGGATCTCAGGGAAGAACTAATCAAAGCTATAGATGATACAAGAAGAGAAAAGAAGAAGAACAAATCACTCCAGGGAGAGTTACATATGCTAAAATAGAATTCTTAGAATTCTAACTCTGAAAAGGATCAACAAGTGACTGTGAACCTAAAAATCCAAATTGAAGAAGCCAAAATAACTGAGGAAGTACTCAAAAGCTAGTTGGAAGAAAGGGAAAAGAATATTGAAAGGATGGAAGAAGAAATTTTCTCACTAAGGAAGGATCTACAGAAGAAAGATGTGTAACAAAATATCACCAAAATTTTGGATGAGATCATCAGTAGTCAAAATTCATACCATGATAGGTCTAGGATAGGATACCATCAAATGCATAGTGAGAAAGGTTCAAGCTCAAAAACAATAGAACCATGAAGCTATGAAGACACCGTCAAAGGTAGTATCAAGAAGGAATAATACAAGAAAAAATATGAAGAATATTATAGAGGAACAACACCACCTAGAAGATCCAGAGTTCCATAGAAAATGATAGAAATATCTCATGAAGAAGAAGGATTCAGAAGAGAAACACCATTAAGAAGAGCCTCTTCACCCAGGTATCATACCATTTTTCTTGGTTTATATCATGCTTGCAATAATTTTGGACAGAAACTTGTAAACCACAGAGCCTATGACAATAACAGAGACGATTATGAAATCCACTCTAGAATGAGTGACATCAGAAAGCTTGATGAAACACATAATCTGAACTATAATAGTTTTGGCCCGTTGAAGGATGAAGTAGAATGTTGTAAGTGTAAAAAATTTGGGCACAAAGACAGAGATTTCATATTGAAATTCCCTTCAAAAGAGTCAAATAAAAACATCAATAGCCTTATACAAGAACCACAAAAGACATGGATAAGAAAGAAGAATCAATTCAACTCTGAAGAATGCACACTTGATTTACAGGTAAAAAACAAGAAACATGATTGGTACGTTGAAAGTGGTTGTTCAAATAATATGAAAGGTGACAAGGACATGTTTATAACTATGAACAAATAAAGAGATGGATCAGTTTCATTTGGAAATGATGACTGAGCGAAGATCATAGGTAAAGGAACAATCAGGCTTGTAAACAAAAATTCTAAAGCAAAAAATGTTCTACTTGTTGAAGATATGAAACACAATTTGTTAAGTGTTAGTCAAATGTGTGATCAAGGACACACACTTCATTTCTACTCAGATAAATGTGAGATAATGAAAGAAGGATCTAGAAAGCTAGTTGCTACAACAGTAAGAACTCCAAACTACATATATGTCTTGAATGAAATTGGAAAAGAAAGATGTTGTTTAGGAAAATAAAATGAAAGTCGAATTTGGCACAAAAGAGTGGATCACATGAACTTCAAAATCCTTGTCAGAGTTAGCAAAAATGAAGAAGTAAGAGGAATGCCCGTGATTTCAAAACCAATAGATACTTTATGTAAGCATTGTTTGTAGGGAAAACAAACCAAGACTGAATTCAAATCAAGGGAATAAAATACAACAAAACCATTGGATATTGTATGTACTGATCTATGTGGGCCGATGAGAAAAAAGGGAATAAAAGGTGAATAGTATTTCATTCTAATTTTTGATGATTATACAAGGATTACCACAATTATATTTCTTAGGAAAAAGTCAAAGGCATTCAAACAATTCAAGAAATACAAAGAGATATTTGAGAATGAAATGGATTTCAAAATCAAAAGTTTAAGATAAACAATGGAGGAGAGTTCATATCAAAGGAATCCATGGACTTCTGCAGTGAAATTGGAATCAAAATACAATTCTCAACATCCAGGAAACCTCAACAAAATGGAGTTGTTGAATGGAACAATAGAACAATAAAGGAAATGGCCATAACCATGTTGAAATATTCCAAGTTACATAACGTCTTTTTTCCACAAGAATTTCATACAGTATATCATATCCAAAATAGAGGAATGATCATAAGAAACAACGACAAGACCCCATATGAGCTATGGAAAGGAAGACCAACCAATTTCAATCATTTCAGATTATTTTCAAGCAAGTTTTACATCAAAAGAGAATATGGCAGGCTTGGAAAGTTTGATTCATGAGTTGAAAATGAAAATTTTGTTGGCTACTCAAGAAAAAGAAGGGCATACAAATGCTTCAATCTAAGACTCAACAAAATAGTGGAAAGCATTAATGTAAAGATTGATGAGACGAATATATGAAAGGCTAGAGAAGGAAGCAAAAATTTAAAAGAGTAGGAAGAAGTAAAAGAACTGTAAGTAGAAAAAGTAGAAGATGAAGAAGAGTAGCATGAAGTAGAGAAAGAGGAAGATGACCAACAAGACCTTTAGTTGATTCCAAAAACACCTATCCGATGATTACAAAAGAATCATCCAGTGGAATGGATTATTGGGAACAAGGATGTAGGAGTTGAAACTCGAAGAATAATTCATTCACAGGAAAAAAAACATCTAACAATGTTATCCAGAATTGAACCAAGCAATTTTGAAGAAGTAAGAAATGATGAACATTGGATCGAGGCTATGGAAGAAGAACTAGATCAGATAGAGAAGAATGAAACATGGGAACTAGTTCCTAGATTGAAAGACAAGAACATGATTGGAAAAGAATGGGTATTTTAGAACAAGATGAATGAGAATGGATAGGTAACCAAAAATAAAGCAAGATTAGTATGCAAAGGATATGCCCAAGTTGAGGGAATATACTTCTAAGAAAAAATTTCCCTGGTTTCAAAAATGGAAGAAATCATATTAATCTTAGCTTATGTATGTCTGAAGAAGATCAATTTATATTAGATTGATGTGAAATCATCCTTCCTAAATGAAGAGTTAGAAGAAGAAGTTTACATTGAGAAACCTGAATAATTTCATTTTTCAGAAAGAGAATATTATGTTTGCAAGTTGAACAAAGCATTACATTGTATCAAGCAAGCCCCTAGAACATGGTACTCAAGGTTGGAAATGTATTTACGAAAACAAGAGTTCAGGAAAGAAATTGAAGACAATAATATCTACATAAAGGTGGATCAATATAATGTATCAATAATTGAAGTTTATATTCATGACATTATTTTTGGAAGAGATGATGACATGATGAGTCAAAAGTTTTCTAAAGACATGCAAAATGAGTTCAAAATGTCTTTCCTTGGTGAGTTGACTTTCTTTTTAGGACTTTAGATATATCAACATGATAAATGCATATTTATTTCATAGACCAAGTATATCAAAGAAATGTTAAAAAGGTTTGGAATGGAATATTGAAAAACCATAAGTACTCCTATGAAAACTAGTTGCAAATTGAGAAAATAAGATTAATCCAAGGATGCATATCAAAGACTCTACAAATCAATGATTGGAAGCTTACTCTATGTGATGTCATCAAGACTGGATGTGATGCAAGCAATTGGACAGGTAGAAATATTTCAAGTAGCACTAAAGGAAACACATGTTATGGTAGTAAAGAGAATATTCAGATATCTCAAATGAAACAAAAGATTTTGGGTTATGGTATCCAAAAGGAAACAAACTATCTCTAGTTTCTTATACATATGTAGATTGGGATGGAGTCATTAACGAAAGAAGAAGTACACGTGGAACAAATTTATATTTGGGTGAGTGTTTGGTATCCCGGTTAGGAAAGAAGAAGTCATCAATATCATTGTCTACAACAGAAGCATAATATATTGTAGCAACAACGTGTTGTACTCAGTTCCTCTAGATGAAACCAAATTTGCAGAATATACAAGTGGACTATGATGATCCCATTCTGATATTTTGTGATAACACTAGTGCTATCAGTATCTCAAAGAATCCAATGATGCATTCCAAGGTGGAACACATTCTGATCAAGTAGCACTATCTATGGGAGCAAGCCACAGAGAAGAACATCAAGCTAAAGTACATTGGGACAAAAGAGCATATTGCAAACATCTTCACCAAACCTCTTCCGAGGGATAATGTTGAGTATCTTCGACAGAGACTTGAAGTATTTTCTTCCCCATAGTGAACTTCACAACATCAAGAACAATAGGACAGGGGGAGAGAAGAAGTAAATATGACAAGTCATGTTGACTTGGAGTCAAGAAATTTTGAATTGTTTTCATATATGTCAATGATTTACATGAGGAAGCACCATGAAGAGAAAAATTTTGTAGAATGATCCAAAGCTTGTAGATAGGGGGAACATCCCCAAGGAGAGTGCATATAGGGGGAGTATCCCCAAGGAAATTTCAAACAAGGGGAGAACTCCCAAGGAGAGTGAAGATAGGGGGAGCATCCCCAAGGAGAGTTTATACATGGGGAGAATCCCCAAGGAATGTTTAGATGGGGGGATCAACCCCAAGGAAAGTTACCCTTTTCCATTGATGTCAAAGGGGGAGAGAATGAGAAGATGTAAGGAAACAGAGAAAAATATCAGAGGTATAAAGACAAAGGGAGTGATGGTCACAGGGGGAGCATAAACATGTATATATGCATTTCCATTCCATCAATGTTTAGGTGTTGCATCAAAGTGTTTCCATCAATGCCCAAGGGGGGGATTGTTGAAATATTTGTTGCCATTTTTTTCAACCCTTGAAGAAGTCAAGAAGCCCAAAAGGTATGGTTATGGAACCCACATTTGTTCAAGGAAAAATTCCATGAAGGACAATACAAATGTAGGTAACTCATTCATGAATGGACAATATGTATCATGTCATTTCCGATGATATGTGGTATGCCACATGGTTCCTCACAATTGAGGAGTTATGGCATTGTGAAGTTGGAGGACCCCAAATAATGATCTAGAAGCCCCTAGAAGGTCAACAAGAAGTTATAGGTCATTCATTAAGGGTAAAGTAGTTACAAAAATAATTTAATTAAGGGTAAAGTGGCTGCAATAAAAGAGTGTGGGTTAGCCCTAAAATAAGGAAAAGGGGTAAAACAATTGCAATCTACCCCTTAAAGGAAGTCACTCAGAAAATATAATTAAGACTTCAAGAGACTCTCATTAACACCTATTGAGAACATTGAATATCTATGTTGTAAATTGTTATGGGAATGTACTATTGACAGATTTGACACAGTGAGTCTGAGGTAGTGAATTTTAGTGAAGAGAGAAATTGTAGGAGTCGAAGGAACAAATTTGAGCTTACTATACTAGGGATCTCCGGAGGTTATCCATGAGTTGCAATGAAGGAGAGCATGCACATTAATTATTTGCAGACTGAGAGAAGCACACTCATACATAGGGTTCAATGAAAGAAAATGTGGATGCATAGAGAAGCAAATAAATCCGCAAACGACAGAGGAAGTAGGGAATGCCCATTAGGGAGACACAGTGGGATAGATAACAACCATAGGTGCATTTACAAAGAACATGGCACAAATCTATTGAGAAAAACCGAAGTTCAAAGGATCAAATCCATCAAGTCAGCTACAATTTAAGAGGTATGGTTTATTGTGTGTGTTGGGGTCTATATTCTGCAGTAGTCCAACACAAAAAAAAATTAGTAGTTCAAGAGTATTTGATTTGGATGACATTATTTTGGATCTTTGTATGAGGGTTTGAGGCATAAGGGTTTGAGTGGTAACAATTGATGAAGTATAACAATGATGACAGGTTGTGGTGGTGACAGTTTTAGATCAATAACAAGTTGATTGATTCAGTGGTAGTGACATGTTATCTACATTTATATTTCTGGGTTGTTGGATGTGGAAATGAAAGTGGGTTGTAGCCTCCTTTCGGTTGGTCTCGAATAATTGGGGAGTTGGAGCTTCCTTCAGGTTGGAGCCTAAAAGCTAGGGGTTGGAGCCTCCTTCTAGTTGTAGCTGGAGAATTGGGGAGTTGGATCTTCCTTCAAGTTGGAGCCTGAAAAACTAGAGGGTTGGAGCCTCCTTTTGGTTGTAGCTAGAAAATAAGGATTTTGGTGCTTCCTATGAATGTATTTCTTCTAACATCTAAGAAACACATTATGTGGTTTTCTCCCGCATTGGGTTTCCATGTAAAATTATGTTGTTCTATGTAATTGTGGTTGCTTATTGTTGGTTAAAAGTGATAATAAAGTGCTCATATTGATTCACCCCCCCTCTCAATATTCAAACAATGTCGACATCATCCTCTCTCTCCTCGGTTATAAAAAAAAAGCTATGGAACTATGAGCTGGAACTTAGCACTACCAACAATGAGACTTAAAGAGGCTTGCAAAACAAGTCCCTCTAGTGCTCCGATTATTTGGTGACCCGATAAATTGGGGCTTCACATTTGGTTCCTAACTATTTGATGAGGATCAGGCAGTTGGGGTTTTCCTCCCCTATGATCCAACAACTATTGTTTATCTTCACATTCAACGTGGATTGGAATGGATTGTCAAGGTTTCTTCTTCCAAGGGTTTTTAACTCATTTATTAGGAAAGAAAACACATTTCCAAGAACCCCCAAATGAAGATTTTCATATCCTATAAACTTTCCTTGATATGGAGAGGGAAAATGCATGAATTATCAACCTACAATAGCCATCCTCATACACTTTCATAGTTAATGCATTTAACAAAATAAGGGAGGTTATATCATTTCATTTGACCCAATGTTTTAACATTCATTCCTTAAACTTAGATCTTCACATGAATATAAAACAATTTATAACCATTATTAAGAATTCAATATACTCTGCAAGTAAAAAAACTTATCTTCTCAATATTGTCTTTCAACTAACCAGTCAAATATTTTCAAATACATAGAGCACAAATAATACTCATTTGTTTTTCACATTGTAGCCAACCCAACTAACTGTGGGTGACTATTTTTCCTCCCAAATGTAGGCTTCATTGCTTTGTTAATTCAGAAAAAATGTCACCCCCATTCCAAGCCATGACATCAACAGGGAATTCTCTCAAGCTCCCAAAGAAACTCAAATTGTGAAGGCTACTCTCCTTCACAACAACCACTAGTTAAGAATCCTTACACCCGCCTATCCCATGGCCTCCATGAGGTTTATCAGATGCCTTCCTAGCTAGATTTTCTCTCTACAAGGGAGTCCCTTCACGACTACACCTTCCCTCAACACCCTCCCCTTCAAGTGTTAGTTTATTTCCAGCAAGAATCAATCCCATGACCCTCTCATCTAAGGCCATGTTCAATTTTCACTCCATTCACACAACACTTTCTTTCTCTAATCTTTGTTTTCTTGCTCTCACATGAGATTTGTTTCTAGTTCCCAACTCTCCTCTTTCAAAAACACCCATTCTTTTCTAAACCATAACTACTTCCTTCTCCATGCATGCTCCATTGTGTTCTATGCCCCCGCCCCCCAAACTCTTGTCTCTATGTCCCCCATGAAGGTTCTTAACCTATCACTTTTCTCTTCTATTAGAAGGAACTTGTGGGGAAAATCATGGGGACTGAAAATGGTTACTCTATTGTACCTCTGGCTAAAATTTTTATTTTTTCCTAACCAGTCTTCCATGCTTCCATTCATTGAGGGTGGTTGGTTTTCAAACAACCAATCCTTCCCCATTAACTGGTTGGTTTTCCAACAACCAATCCTTCCCATTAATTAGTCTACTCCATATTGTAAAAATTTTCCCTACCATCCTATTATAAAACCTTATATCATTTCTTTATAAATATTATAAAACCTTGTATCACTTCTTTATGTTCCTTTATGTTGGTATATACCCCATCTTTCTTATCTACATTAAAAAAAAAATAATAATAAAAGTTTCAAAACTAGTGGAGACCATGTCATCGTTATTATATTCAATATATCACATAACTCTGTACATATTTTAATTACGACATGAAATTTATACTCAGTAGCTTCTTTTGGAGTTATGCCATATTATATCATGTGTTGGAGTATACGGTCTTGACAAATTCTTAAAAAATCCATATGTATTTAAAACAAAGACGGACTTCAAGAGGATGGCAGAAGCCACGCAAATGCTACCAAAGACTCCACAACATCCCAAAATAAAGATACTTAATGAACTTGAGAGACACTGGGAGTACATCCCAAAATAAAGATATCATCATACGCAATACACAAGAATGACTATTGTTATCATCAACGTTACAAAACCAACGTTGTCATGCATTTTCATTGGAGAATTCTGAATCTGGTTTTCAATATTTAAGTGGGCTATTTTTATTTATCTCCTCTGCATGCTCTCAACATTAGAAAATCAAATTACTGTTTTGAAAATCGATCATTAGAAAATCAAATTACTGTTTTGAAAATCGATCATTTAGTTTACATTCACCGAGCTAGTTTACATTTACCAAGCTTATGATGGTGGATCGCCTAATATTACTCTAGAAATGATGCAAAGTGAGATGCATAGAGCCAAGTTGGGAGTTTAAAACATTAATGGTTGGGTTTCTTGCTGCGTATGATTTTGCTAACCAGATCTGTCTATTAAATGCTATTAAAGAAGCAATAGCCAACCAAAAAAGGAGAAAAAAACTTAGAGGGAGAGGTATTCCTAGAGCATTGTTAGGTTATCTCTCTTTCTTCTACATTCATACTTTCTTCTTTTTCTGTATAGAGGTATATGAGGTTGTCGATAGCAGGGAATGTTTTGTAAGTGGCAGAAGGGAGCAAAGCAGGGTCAAGTTTGGGTTGTGTTCTTGAGGTAAATTGTTTATTTGCTTAAGTCAGTTGTTCTTTTAGTTTGATTTTTCAATATTTATCAGTTTTCTCTTATGCAGATGAATGCCTCGAGTTTCAAAAATCCAACTCCATTTTTCTTTTTGGTCTTTCTTTTGTTCTTGATTATTCAATGTACTATGTAACATACCATCTTGTATAATTAAAGGCTAGAACTCTGGTCCAAGTCTTTGCACAGGCTTGAAAGGTCCATTAAATCTATGAAAATGTTTAGGGTTTCACTTTAATGAAATATTAATAATAATAGTAACAATAATAATCTATTTTTAAGGTCACTGCCACACCAAATTGGTGTATGAGACTCCCTCCACCCAACCATTTTGAGTGGTAAAGTCTACGAAAGTATACATACCCTACTCCCCTTTGAATTTTAATTTGTGACCTCTTATGAGAAAACACATTAGACTCTGAAAATACTTTCTTTTACTATTCTAAGTTTCAATTTTTTCATTTTCTTTTAAATTAAAGTTTTAAAAATAAAAAATACAAATCATATACACTCATTCACTTTGTAATTTATGTATATATTCTCTTTATTTATTTCCATTTTATTAATTTCTTTTTATTTTAACTAATCATAAAACTTGAAAGAAAATACAAAAATATAAAAATCATACTAATTTGTTTTTTTTCTTTAAACATCATTAATACATATGTTGAAATAATGTAACTACAAAGAGTATTCTTATTATTATTGATATATTATTCATAGGGTCAATCCCCATTGTGGATTGATCATGTTGGTTATTGTAATAGGACCAAATCCCCTTTTGCGGATTGGTCAAAAGACAATTGTAATAGGTAGAATAAGAAGTCGGCCCCAACAGATATTAAAGAAGCCCAGAAATATAATAAAGGTGGGTTTA
>SNQJ01S0003673.1:357903-385240 GCA_010110895.2 Picea sitchensis | reverse complement strand
ATAATGTAACTGCAAAGAGTATTCTTATTATTATTGATATATTATTCATAGGATCAATCCCCATTGTGGATTGATCATGTCAGTTATTGTAATAGGACCAAATCCCCTTTTGCAGATTGGTCAAAAGACAATTGTAATAGGCAAAATAAGAAGTCGGCCCCAACAGATATTAAAGAAGCCCAAAAATATAATAAAGGTGGGTTTACCCACCTAGTTTGAGAAGTTTGCCTTGCCAGTGAAGAGACACTTCACACGTGCCAGACTTGTATAAATAAAGGAGGCTAGCACCTCACTTAGAAACAACTCACTTTCTCATTCTGAAAGACAAGTTCAGATCTGCTACCGGAGAAGAAGGAGAGAGAGAGTGACACATATCTGGGAGAGGACTTTATGTATTAGCATAATATATCTCTTGGCATTGTATTGGTTATCTATATTAAGGAAGTTTTGTTGGGTTTTCTTCCCCTAGAGGGTTTCCCAGGATAAATGTTGTGTCTCTTATGATTGTGTATTTCTCAGTGATCTTGGATTATTCTATTATTATCTAATGAAATGAAAACATCTATAATAATGGCTTAAACATTAACTATATATATATATATATATATATATATATGGTAAAGAAAACAAAGCATATCATTTTTCTAACTTTAACATTAAAACAAAATAAAAGACTCATTACAACATGTCTAATTTTGATTTTTATAAATATTAATAAATTAGTTTAGGTTTATTTTGTTTTAAATGTTCACATTTCAATTGTTTACTAATACAATTATTATACAAAAGAAACAAATAAAAAAATGATATAAAGTTATAAAGATATAGTGTCAATTACACTTTAGGGTTTTCCACTAGATACCTTACTAATTTAGTTTAGTTGTTTAATTTTCTTTTAAGTTTTTCTTTAAATTTATTTAATTTATTTTTATTAATTTAAACAAAAAAACATTAAAATTATAAAGTTAAAAATATATAAAAAAGTTAATATTTATAAAATCATGTAAATAGATTAATGCTTAGATTCTATGTTGTTAGGGTCTAATTTTTAATTTTAGGATATAAAATAGGGTGATCATTCTCGCCTCTTCTTGGTTTAGCCGACCAAGAGGTTGAGATGTTGGTGTTAGGAACTCACTAGTCCTTGACATCAACATATTTTTGGCGACCATACTGGGGAAGACCGTTCAATAGTTTTTCTCCAGTTTTTTATTTAATGTTCATCTTTCCTTCAACCAACAATGCATTTTCTCACCTTACCTCATCATGAATAAAACATATTTTGATTTAATTACCAATCTCTCTATGGATGAATACCCTTTTTTTCAAGATTACCCATGGGAATCTTCTCACAATCATGTCAACAAGTTCATTTAGTTTTGCCAATCTGTTAGGGTACAATATGTTTATACTGGTTCTAAAATTTTCCCTCAACCTCTTCATGGCCAAGAAAGACAATGGTATAAGCTCATAAGTCCTAACCCTAATTTGGTGGGAAATACAATTTTTGCAAAATTCCTTTTTGACTTTTCTTCTCCACCTACTCCTCCTCAATGTGATTTTTGTGATGGTCCTCATGCGCAATCAACTTGTAGGTTTTTCATAGAATCCAAGCAGGCTTACCATGCAAACCCTAACCTCTTCTTGAATGGTCAAGACAATAATTTTGTATCACAAGATATTTTAACAAGAAATTTATGGGTTTAATGAGCCTTAATATTTTGAATCCACTCATGTTATCCCTAATCATAAAATAGTATTCGATGCCTTTTTTGATGATACTTTTTTGAAAATCATTTTCAGAAAAATCATGTTTTATCTGATGAAAAAATCTTAGAGGACGAATCTCGTGAAGAAAATAATATTGAATTACATAACATTTCTCCTGATATCCTTCCTCCTCATGATAATTCCGAAGAATGTGAGAAAGAGGAATCATGGGATGATGTATCTTCATGTGATTTTTGTTTTGAGGACATGGTAGAAGATACTTTTTCAAATACCTGCTAGCCCGAAAATATTGTTTGGCCAAACAAATGTGTCAATAAAGAATTCCAAGTAAAACATCTATGATTTGATAATAATGATCATGATATGTAAACCCCAACTCTCTGTTTTGATGATTATTTGACCAATCAACCCATCTCTCACTTTCCAAATACCATCATTCTTTAACCTAATAGACAAATCCAATCCCAAGATGATAGTTTGCCTCAAATGTTTCATTCATGTGCATGCAATGAAGAAGTTGACAATGTAAAGAAAGATGATGTTGACCCATGTGATCCACTTTATGATAAAGTATTTTATGATGATGTATGGTCAAATCAAATTGATGTAGACTCTTTTGATTTTATTGATACACAAGATGAGTTTTCTTTTAAATATCCTCATGAAGTTAATCAAGGTCTTGAAATAAATGATGGTTATTCAAATCCATTGTTTCAATTGGAAGAGATCAATCATTTCAACATTGATACCCCTATTAATGTGTGCACATTTTCCTACAAAGACGATGATGAGTTTAAGGAATTCCTATGTTTCTGAATCTGTTATATGAATCTTCTTTGCATTATGATGACCCTATTCCTGATAGGAAGATTCCAAAATATGGCATTAATATGTTTGATGAGTGCAATGATCATTTATTTGATACTCAAACCATGAACCCTAAACCTAATATCCTTGATCAAATTAATTATTTCAGTATTAAATGCAAAACTATTATTGTTGGTTGGAACGGTTTGAAGTATTGTAACCATTTATTTTGGGTCATGATATGTCCATCTCCCTTGCCATATGCTTCTATTTGTTGGCATGTTGGTAATATTTTCTTGCACAAAGTCTTCCAAGTCATGAAGTATACATGTAGAACAAATGATGCATACATCTACGCCAAGTTTCAGCCAAGTTGTTGCATCCCTTTTCTATGTACATAAATAAAGGAAAATATAAAAAATGTAAATAAATAAGACAAGTTTATTTAAAGGGTAGATTAAGTTTTGGTTTGTTTCGATTTTGTTTCTTTTCTCATTTTTCTTTTTCTTTTAGTTTTGACGCTTTCTTTTATTTTCCTTTTCACTTTATGATTTGAGAGAGAAATGTTCATTTTTTTAAAGGTTATCTGTATATTTGACTAATTGATTGACCAATTTATTTGGTGGACAACATGCTTACAGGTGAACTAAGTTACCTTCTCTATGTGTCGAAATTCCTTGCTTTGTTAACCATATTCTCACTAAGCGAGAAGTCCTTGATTATAACAGGCATTCAGTCCTTCCCATCTTATTTTATTTCCCTTTCTCCATCCCCTCCATCTTGAGATAGATCTTGCATACATGTCATGGGTGCACACCATTTGATTTGGGTTTTTCCCTCACTCACATCCATAATAGTTCATCCAAATTACTAATCCTTTCATCACAGAGTTAAAGATTTTTTGTTTCTTTTTGTCATACATAGGACCAAATCCCCTCATACATCCCACTTTTCATAACTTGTTCCATGAAGTCCTATTCCATGTATCACTTAAATTTCCATTTTAATTCCCCCTGTAGTATAATTTTGCATACCCAAGTGTGTTGGTCTATTTGTCTTCTACTTTTAGTCATATTCTCTTATATTTATTATACTAAAAGGAGGAAACCCCCTCATATTTTCACTTTCCAAGAATCATTCCACATAGTCCCCAACCACACATCCTTTAAATTTCCATTTCCCCCCATGTTATATAATAGATGATGATTTCCATCGGTCATTTTGATCTTGAATCCCCATACATTTCAATGCATTACCAGGGTTTCTTACACTTGCATGCCACTATAAGTGACTCACATTTGTTGGTTGGAAGATGTTGATTACCATTTTGTTCAACAATTTTCTAGACGGAAAAGCATTGTCAGGCTCCCGCTCATTTCAAATCGCTTACAATTTTTTTTGTATATGCTCATTAAAGTTGGTGCAATACTTGGTGAGATCATCATGCCTTCTAAACAAACCCCTTTCCCAACTCACATTATTTACATTGTCATAGTTTGCACATTAACACAATATGTATGAACCCTTATACATTATACCTTGTGATCTTATACCTCTCTTTCAAACATTATTATTATAATTGTGTCTCATAAATATTCTACCATGTCTTTGAGCTCATGACCTTGGAATTGTCTTTGAGATCATGACCTTGGAATTTTACCATGCCATATCAAAGAGTGAAATATGTATTTTTTTTATCTAACCATCTTTATTTCACATCATTTAAAACAAAAAATTTATCCTTGATTTCATTTAAAATGAGTTTACTCCATATTGTAGAATGTTCCCTACCATCATGTTATAAAACCTTATATCACTCCTTTATGTTGGTATATACCCCATCTTGTGTACATTAAGAAAAGAGGAAATGAATAAAAAATTTCAAAATTAGTGGAGGCCATGTCATTTTAATTATGACATGAAATTTATACTACGTAGCTTCTTTTGAGTTATTCCATCTATTCTTATGCCATATTATATCACGTGTTGGGGTATACGGTCTATTCATAAAAAATCCATCGCGTTGTCATTGCACGTCTTTAAACAAAGGACTTCAGAGGATGGTAGAAGCCACGCAAATACTACCAAAGAATCCACATCGTCCTCGATACTTAATGAACCGGAGAGACAGTGGCAGTACATCCCAAAATAAAGATTGACAATACTCAAGAATTGCTATTGTTATCATGAGTGTTACAAAACCAACGTTGTTATGCATTTTCATTAGAGAATTCTGAATCTGGTTTTCAATATTTATGTGGGCCATTTTTAGTTATCTCGTCTACATACTCTCAACATCAGAAAATCAAATTAGTGCTTTTGAAATCGATCATTTAGTTTGCATTCACCAAGCTTAGCTTATGAAGGTGTATCGTGTTAGTATTGTTTTTGTTCTTGAAAGTATATGAAGGATGATTAAAGATATAAGGCCGAGGTAAGGAGAGCTAGGAGCATAAAAGTTCATCTTCCAGTGTCCCTGTATAGCCCATAGTCAAATTTTCCTAAGGAAGCTTGAAGAGTTTGACAAAAAGCCATGTTGTTGTGTATGTAAAGAAGGAATTAGTCCCTTGGGGCTTGTCGCAATCCAAAATGGGCTTTACGCAGTTCAAATATGCTTGCCGCAGTTCAAAGGTGCTTTTTGTGGTCCAAAAACAGGATTGTTGCAGTTCAAAAAGGAATATCGCACCCAAAAATAGCTTAAGCATAGGGGGAAAAGAGGTTTATCATGGGATCGTAGCCTAGGAACTAAGCACCAACAAACTTGTAGGACCCCACTGTTCAAATGGTTTTCAAAGCGGGTTGATCAATGATCCAAATATGATTATGTGTTAAGATCAGTGGCTTCGATTAAGTTTTGAGGGGCCCCACAACATCGTCATTGGGGAAATATCTTTTCACCCTAGAAAGAAAAATATCAGATCATTGATGATGATGTCGTCATCGGTGAAATGAAGTTCACATTAGCATGTATTTATCTCCTATCATCGACGAAGATATCATTTCCACATCAACCTTACACGTAATACTAATGAACAATAGCCATGTGGACAACATAAACCATCAGACATATAGGTCAACATCCAGAAAATGGGTGACATGTATCTCACTTTTCTACCACATCAGCACCATCATAGACTAGTGAGAAAGTGTCATGTGTACGTGGTGACATCATTTTAGTATTTTTCATGCCTTAGTCATTTATGGCTTTTGTTTGAGCCTAAATCGACAAATCTTGTGGTTTTAGCGAAATATGAGTTGCCCTCCCTATTCCAACGATATATTAGTGAATCTCCTCGCATAGATGAAAGATCAACGACAAAGATCAGGTTGATGGTCATCATCAGAAAAATCCATGGGGTGTTTCCCCCTTAGCTCAAGTTACAAAATGTCGATGACGATGTCGTCATCAATGACCAAAGAAAAGCAGCGGATGAATTGACATCTCAAAATGCCAGTGGGGCACTTCCAGATCCAATCATCACCTACCACATGGAGAGGGTAAACCCATCGGTGCATGGGTAAATATATCAAAACTAGGTGACACGTGTCCCGTCACCCTGCCACTTCAGCACCATCGTGGGCCAATAGAAATATTACACATGTTAAAACTAGCGTTAGCACGAAGGCCTTTGCCTTACCTGTTTCTGACTTTTGTTTGAGCCTAGATCAAAGCTTCCCCTCATGTCAGAGATCAACATGGAGAACATCAATGACTCAATGTAGAGAGAAATCCCTGACACAAGTTTTCACAGTGTCGATGATGACTTCATCGTTAGCGAAATGGAGAGGAGATAACAACACAAAATTCCAATAGGGCACTATCATAACTAATCTGGTGCTACCGCGTGGGTAAGTGGAACCCACCAAAGTCACCCTGAGGCATATAAAAAATGGGAGACATGTGTCTTTCTCCCTTGCCACATTACTACAAGCACAGACCCAGTGAGAAGGAACCATGTGTCAAAGATGAGATCAACATGAAATGTTTTTCCTTAGTCTATTTTTGTTTTCAACCATGCCAGATCAACGACTCTCAGTATTCATAGTTTTCTCTTT
Organism: Picea sitchensis; assembly: GCA_010110895.2. NCBI lineage: Eukaryota > Viridiplantae > Streptophyta > Pinopsida > Pinales > Pinaceae > Picea > Picea sitchensis. The sequence goes on along the minus strand of SNQJ01S0003673.1, from coordinate 378,646 downwards.
AGAGTCTCGTTTGAAACTAGCCCTGCAACACTCGAAAGAGGAACCAACAATAGACAGTCCAGATTTGATCTTATCTGTAGCTCCAGATATATGGTCGTCAAATTTCTTTCGTCGAATTTCATCATGGGAATTGGCTCTAGATAGCTCCAATGGGAACACCTCCGAAGGATGGTCCACATTTGGTAAAGGAGAGCGAGATCAATGGCATAGGATCCATAATGGTTTCTCTCCTACGCGAAGTAATGCTAATTAATGGACGCATGGCCCTCATGATGTATACATGAATTCACTGCCAATGGGGCACCTGTTAGATCAATAAAAATCTTCCACATGATTCGTCGGACCCATCTAATGTCAACTTGGCTCCATTGAAGCCTTAGGGAAGGCTATTTTTCAGCAAATATTGATCAATGAATAACATTTAATCGAATTCTATATCGATGGTTCAGGTTTGATGTTATCCATCATAACTTTCGAAGCTTCTTTCGTCAGAGCCTCTGTTTAGACTTGACCCTTGAGTACTTCGATAGATGATCCTTCAATTAATAGTCATGATCTCCTACCAAAGATAGATCCAACGGATGTTGAGTTTTCATATTTTCAAACCTTGATTGCTCCAACGAGTGTGACCTTGATAAAAAACTGAGATTACTTGCCAATATTGATCTGACAGTGGTTGAGATTTACATTTTATGTAGAGTTAATGTGGGATTCTAATCGAAAAATACATTTTTATAACGAGCCTATGTATGGGAAATCATCCATAGCCATGCAGATCTGTAACATCCCCGACCACCCACAGGTAGGGGTACGCCACCTTCAAGCCCACCCTTGCACTTCTTTCTCTTACTGATACCTTTTTAAATTAATAAGGACGCATAAAAGAAAAATATCTAATGACAAGCACAACAATAACCATCAAGCATGCATATTCTAAAGATTCAATTAAACGATAAATAAATACATAGCGGAATACATTCATATACAGGTAAATAATACCATAACAGAGAGCACTTATCTTTATAAAAGATGACACCAACTGGCTACAGACCAAGGACATTCCACCCAACCGTAGACACTACTATTCCAAATCTCAACAACAGTGTCACCCACGAACCAGAGCTATGAATCCACAAGGACGGTTCCTGAGTGTTACTTGGTTTCCCAAACTAGTCAACACTCAAGCTCTCACAGGATTTCCCAACACTAACAACAATCCAAGTACCCAGCTCTCTTCTACCCAGTCTGCACCACCCAAGAGAATGGACCTCCACCCTTCTCTTCCATGCAGTCCCTCAGGAAGTCCTCCTTCCAGGGCTCCAACGCAACTGGTCTAGAATCTCAATGCTAGAACTCTCAGGACTCACAACTGTGAACAAAGTTCAAAACATGCCAACGCATCTCAAACATGCTGGCCTCAAGTCATGGATGGATTACACTAGCGACCACTACAACCAACAATACCATGGATACTCTTCGACAGTTTGTTTCCCTTTCCCAAGCCAAGATGCAAATGAGGATAGATCAATGAGTGATGGGTAAGGACAGGATGAATGGACGAGTGAGCAAGTGAATTAACGAATGAACCAGTGAGGAAGTGAATGAACAAATAAGCTAATGAAGGAGCAAACGAGCAAATGAGCGAACGCGCAATTAGCCATCCCCCCAAACAGACTAGGGGCAGGTTTAAGTATTTCATGGGGAATCAAGAACCTCCTAGCCTTCCCCAAGAAGCTAACATAATTGATCCACTCCCTTAGAAAAAAGGGTAATTAAAGTAGGAAATAAACATTTAACCCCTCAAGCCCCCTCTCCTATGGAATCATATCCCCCTATAACTCTAGTCCTTGTCCATCTAGCAACCAACGATGTATTTATTATTAATAATGATCAAAACATTAAATTTCTTGGGCACACTAGACTTTTAATAATTGTTTGGGCACTCTGTCCTCTCATCATTGTAACAATACATTATTTAAAATGGTGATTCAAAACTTGGGGTGTTACATCCCCTCCCCCTTATTTTGGCATTGTCCTTAGTGCATATACAAAATAGAGTTCAAAATCTCAAAATTTATTCAAAACGTTGCGGGTACTCTACCCACATGGCATCTTCATGCTCCCAGGTAGCATCTTCAGGACTATAGTAGGTTCAATGAACTTTTACCAGCTATATAACTCGATTCCGGAGCATTTTGACCTTTCTGTCCAATACCTGCATTAGCTGGACCTAAAATTCTCCCTATGTCTCTACTTGAATCAGATGCCAATCAATAACATGGTTAGGATCATGTACATATTTATTTAGTAAAGAGACATGAAATACATTATGCACATTCATGGAAGTAGGCAATGCAAGCATGTATGCAACTGGCCCTATTATGTCCATTATTTCAAATGGACCATGGAACCTGGCTGCCAGCTTTGTACAACTACCCAATTTCAAAGAGATTTTCTTGGGCTTCACTTTCAGAAGTACATGCTCCTCTACTTTAAATTCTCTAGCTGTCCTATTCTTATCTGCATAAACTTTCTTTCTATCCTGAGCTGCCTTTAAATTATGTTTGATCTTAACCATGTGGTATTCCATATCCTTGAGAAACTCTAGCCCAAGTACCACTCTATCTGTTGGGTTGTCCTAGTTCACCGGAGTATTGCATTTCCTACAATAAAATTCTTCAAATGGGCTCATTCTCAATGAAGCTTGATACCCATTATTATATGCAAACTCAACCAAGTGTAAGTAATCTTCCCACTTAGATGACTTATCCATCACATACATTCTAAGCATATCTTCAATTACTCGATTGAACCTCTCTATTTTTCCATCTGATTGGGGATGGTATGTTGTGCTAAAGTTTAGATTTGTACCAAATACTTTAAACAATCCCCTCCAAAAATTGGAGGTAAACTTTGTATCTCTGTCTCAGACAATTTTCCTGGGTATCCCATGCAACCTAGCAATCTCTCTCATGTAAATTTATGCAATATTAGCCGATGTATGTGTTGTTTTTACAGGAACAAAATGAGCAGCCTTTGTTAATTTGTCAACCACTGCCATGATTGAATCATGTTGTCTTGTTGTCCTGGGTAATTTAGTTATGAAACCAATGGTTATCACTTCCCATTTCTTCTCTGGGATTGGTAATGGTTGCAGTAAACCCTTTGGGTTCCTATGCTTAGCCTTCACCTTCTGACATTCCATACATCGAGCGATGTAATCAAGAATATCCTTTTTCATTCCGAACCAAAAGAATTGGTTTCTTACTGCTGTAATTGTTTTCTAGTAACCGGGATGTCCAACAAGTTGATGGGTCTTAAATACCTTGATTCAATAGTAGGAAAAAAACCCACCACCGAGGCCCAATTAAACTCTGCAATGTTTAATAATGGAATGGTTCTCCAGATCTTACGATCCAACCAAATTATCGATGGCCTTTACGTTTTCTTGTGAAGGATCTTCCTTTAGTTCAGACTATTCTCTTTTGTATTTTCTCTTGGGTGGGACCGATATGAGATGTAAGCCGGTATAAACCAACTTGGTAACAAACAGAATTAAGTTTTTAAACTACTGGGGAAGAGGTTGAGCTTGGGATAACCCGCTTCTCAAACATGCAAATGCTAATTTTATACCACAGGCCTAGTACTAATACATTAACCATGTGAGCATCAAATTACTGTCTATGATACTAATTACTAGAATGAAAACACATATGCAATGAGATAATGGAAAGCAAAATAATTCATCTACCATAACCATTCATCGCATGATATCACAATGATTCGTCTTCATCATGAAAGAAAAGAAAAACAAAACATTGCACCAGATAACTTGACAACGGAATTAATTGCTCTTACTCATTACAACATCATTCATGAAATAGGATAGGAAATAATTCTTCTTCGTGTCCAATCATACATGCAATTGATGAAAATAACTTGTCTCAGGTCCAGAAGGGCTTCTTAATTCAAAGAAGCTTCAAAATAATTCTTAACAACCAGAAAGAAAGAGTTCTTGCAACAACCATCAACCCTTTACTAATTGGTCGATGTCTTTATTTATAGTCTAAATTCCAACTGAAAACAACGGCTAAGTGAAGTTTAAGCTAAGAAAAATATGCCACATGGAATCATCTTCTAATAGCTTCTTTAACAATCAACTGAAGATAGTTCATTGAAATGATGAATTTTTTGATACTCAGACCAACTGATAAACAACTCTTTGCAAGTTTGGGTTGATGAAAACCTGTGTTGTTCCATTGGGGCCGTGTAAAATCCTTGGATCTCCACTGCATGTGCTCGATACTTCACTATACTTTTTTTTAATTGTTGTAGCACTGACCAAGCCTTAATTGGATGTTCCATGAATCATTTCACTTGTCCCAGTATTGCATCGGTCACCGTCGCTATCTCTTCGGCCCATAACGCATTTTGTTGAGCATGGCTTTAACTATTTCACATAGGTCGACGAATTCGTCAAGGGTGCTGAAATCGAGGAGTCCAATATCTTTCACTGCTTCATTGATTTTACTCCAGTGTCTCTTTCACTTGATCCATTGCTCTGAAATTTCTCAGTATGGTTCGCTAGACATTTTAGCCCAGTACTCGGTTGATCGCTTCATACGATCAAGTCTTCTTTTGCTTATCATCCGAATACCGTGTTTTTCTTTATCTCGGCCCTGTTGGACTGCATCAATGTATTCGAGTCTGTCTACGGCTTGCTTCTCCCTCTCATGCCATTGCTCCATATCTTTTCATGTTTCTAGCGCCATTAGTGTGTCTTCCTGAAGTTGGACTATCTTCATAGTAAAAAGATGCTTGTCTTTTTTGAACTTGTCGTAAGCTCCTTCGAAATCACCCTTCAGGTATACAACAGTCTGCGTGGTTCCCTTATAGTATTCATCCAGATGACGCAAATGTTATAGATCCTTCAAGGCCGAGGCTAGCTCCTTTTCATCCTGTTTGGCCCTGTCCAAAGTGGCATCCGAGAGTGCATTCCCCACGCTAATGAGCTCAGACGTTTTGGCATTTTCTATGTTTATTAAATTTTCCTCTGTAGTGATGAGGATGGAACGATCAAGTGTAATCTTCCTTTTCTTTGTGTTTATTTGGACTATGGCCTTCCTCTTTCGATCATAAGAGATTTCATAAATATAGTCTAACTCATCTACAGGCTCAAGAATCTTCTGATCAACCCATGTGAGTGTGTTTCCCAGATTTTTTGGGGTGTATATATGTTCAAGGTCAGGTTCTAGAACCTCCTTGTTGTGCTCTGATGACCCTACCTCTGGTTGTCGCTTGTCGGGGACCTGAGTGTTGTGCTGGATAGAGACCTCTGGAACAAACTCGTTACTTACTTGCTCATTGACCGTTGAATTGCCGATTTCCCTTTGTGGGGACTCTCTCTTTGTCTCGTCCAGTTCTGACTTATCCTTCAGATCATCGGCTCGGGTCTTCGACGCTTTAGAGTTTGTTGTGTCAGAGATATTTTTGGCTTCCTTTTCTTTTGGTCAGACTTCTTGGGTCTAGACCTCGGGATCAGGAGAAGATGTCTTCGCAGGTCCTTTTTCATCTTGGACACACACAGGGGTATCGTGATATGACTCTAGTCTCTCATCATTGCTATATATAGTTATAAGCTTACTCAGAGGGTTCAACACTTATGTTTCCACTGATACCCGACCCACCTAGGGTTTAATAATCACACCTACCGACAATCCGACTGGTGGCCTTGTAGAATCAGGTTTATTTGACCCATTGTTGTTACCTAGGTTTACGAAATCAAGGCCGCTTAACCCCGTCGGGCTCTCTTATGGTCTATCAGTCGAAAACCTTGTCAACCTGATGGGGTCCGGGATATCTCGCATCGGACCCATCATCTGCAAGGCGTGTTGATACATAAGCACTCCTCTCTCTCGCATGTATTAAACCTCAGGGAAATTCCTGTCCTGTACCAGGGTTTCCTGGGAAATCCCTATCATTTCAGTGGTTCCCTGGGGAGATCCCACCACTTCGACTGGTATCATTTCTTCTCTTTTCTTGATGGTCTCCTGAGTTGTTTGTTCCAGAATTGTTGCTTGTTCATCCTAACTCATAGATTTGAATATGGTTTCCTTGGGGTTAGCCATTCTCACCATCACCTCTTCCTAGTCTTGAGCATTTTCAGTGAAGATTTCATCCTCAAACCTGTCATGGGCATATGGCCAGCAAGATGATACTTGGGACGCGTGCTTTGGAACTAAACCTTTAGGGTTGTTCTTGCGAAAGTGGCCAGTCTGGAATCGAAATTTCAATTGGCTTAACCCTTCTTGCTTGGCCCGAATTGTGTCTTTTACCATGTAGAAACCAACATGAAACCCATAAGGTATGAAGGACCGCTTCTTATCCTTTACCAAAGTAACATTGTACCCTTGCAGGATGGTCTGATAACATATTTCCCCTACTATTATTCAATCAAGGACATATAAAGGTAGCAGATGAGGTGCTTCGATGGCGCCAAAAAACCTAATGTAGGTATTGCGCTGATCAAGGTACCATTGGCCAACCTTCGATATAATCTTTTTTGCTGCGTCTAACAACCTTGGACATTCCTTTCGAAAAAAAATAAGTAAATGTGTGCGATAAACTGGTTGTAGATGAGAGAATATGATTTCTTGTACCTGTTCTCCCACAAGATGTTGAAATAAACATGGACCAGGAGCTCTGAAGTATGCTAGTTTAAGTTCATTCTAGTGAAAGTATTTCTGGCACAGATGACGTCCAAAAGATAAGTTGCCATGTAAAAGGACGGGGTTTCTCCCTCTTTCGACGTTTCAGCTTGTCGTATGCAAGTGCTCAATTGTTTGGAGATGATTGCACCCCAGTTGAAACCTATTACAAAAATGGCCACAGTATATGCTAGAGGCATCTAAGCTTATGAAAAATGGGAACAATCTTTCTCACCGTGCAATCGATAGAGGAGAGCCATCAAATATATGTACGGTTGCCTTAGGTTGTCTGTCGAATACCAGCCAGAACTCCAGTTTGTGAAATTTTTCTCTTCCCTCCACCACGACACCATAGCTTTGTTGGTGTTGTGTTTCACATAGAAACTTACAACAAAATCAATGTTCAGCTTCTCTTCCAAATCCCTTAGCTTGTAGTATCTCTGAACCTATGATGGTAGAAAAATCCCAATGCACTCATCGTTGCCGTCATTAATCAATATTTTTTTTGCATTAGTGTGATCAATAAGCCACTTTAGGAGCTCGATGCATGGGAATACTGGGGTCCGGCTTGACACCATGTGCAGATACACCTTGCATACATTTGGGCGGACTTCATTGTTGATTCTTCTTGTATCAGGATCGTTGTGCAGGGTATATTTGGGGAACTCCTCCCGCTTGATTTTCTTGAAAATTTCTTCCCAGCACGAGAATGTTGTCTTGGTCCCAATGTTCGCCTCTGTGTCTCCAAAAACTAGAGGTTGAATGAAATCTTTCTTGGTGGTTGTTTTGATGATGGGTATTGGCTTTGGCGCAAATTCCAATTGCCTAGCAACCGTTGGGGAGGAACCCTCTCCCACCTCTGGTTCTTGTAATTTTGGTGCTCTTGGAGATTTCCTGGTGTGAGGTTTCTTCGGAGGCATTGTTCCTACAACCAAAGACGATCCTTTAGGCATGCATACATAGTAATGCTGGATAAAACATATGGGATAAATMTTTAAACATCCATGGGTCGGTGCGTACTTGTAGTGCTTACTAATTTTTTTTTAATACTCACTGAACCTTGGAAGCTTTCCCCAGATTACTCATCTCGCTCCTCTGGGTGCTTTGAGCGTATTTTTCACAAAATAAGATGATTCRCAAGGAATCAAAGAATATAACGAGAGAGGTTCTACCAGTCATATCAAGAAGTTAATATGAATGATGGGCGAAAATCAAAACAACCTATCGCTAAATCTTGGCAAATAAATTCTAAGAGGGTTGACGGTGGAGGCGCGGAGGGAGGTGCATTGTATTAGCACTCAAATAGTCCTTTTGGCGTTGCACATGAATTAGCAACAAGTGTGAGATTATGTAACTAATTAACCTTTAAATGCATCATATCTAGCGTATCTCAGAGCTAAACATCTCATCACATCCTTTTCTTAGTGGGTAGATAAAGGATCGATGATATCCTTATGCATACTTCGATCAGTATCCTTCTGCGAAAACCTCCAACGCCGATTGATTTCATCGTCCGGTATCGGCGGGGCACTACTGAATCGAGATACAAGGTACTAACTAGGAACTTAGATTACGGGTAACGGTTGGACCTGATATTTCGCCTAAGTCAAAGGCACTACTGAGCTTAAAAATCCGACCGCCGATGCCCATGGGTATCAGGGATCAGTCTTCTGAAAGAAACTAATCATGCAGTTTCTTTACGGGTTATCATTTTTTGGGAAATCCCAACATCGCAAACGTTTCGGGAGTCGACGATTATTATTTCATTTTTTTGTTTAACACTTATTCTTCTAACCTTTCACTGATGTCGAGCGGATCAGTTGTCGGTGATATCCTTGGTGAAACTCGCTCATAGAAATGAGAGAATCTCTTCTGTCGACGCCGATGAATATCGACACTCAACTATTTTGGTTTTCACAAATAGTTTTTATCGTATTTAAGTCTTCGTGATGCTGAATTTCTTAAGTGCATCAGGGTAAAGACTCGACTCTCGGTACTTTGATTAAACATGAGTCTTTTTTTTAAATTTATGATGATTTTCTCATGCTCAAGCAATAAAATGATAAACAACAACCAAGGTGGCAATTTTGATATTGAAGTAGAATCAGACAATGCAAAACACTAAGTGGTACCCAAAAAGTGAGATTTTATGTATAATTTTTAGGGTGTGTTGAGTGCTCAACACAACATAAGGAAGATCATGCATTTCCTTCAATACCAAATTCCCCAGTTCTCCAGAACTAGGAACATAGATTCTATTATTATGCATGAGTAATCCATCTTGCTTTATCTCATACTCTATTTTTTGTTGTACATCTCTTTGTTGTAAGCGTTCCTTTACCTGTAAGTAATGCTTATCTGTAACAAGATCATCTAAAATTATTCTCTTAAAGTATGATTGATGCAAACTGACAACAGTAGCATGCATGAGATGCACTCTTCTACTAAGTGCATTGGAAACCTTTTTCTCTTTTCCTTTGATATGCTTGATATCGAGGTCATATTCACCTAAAAATTCCATCCATCTTGTTTTCCTAGCATTCAAGGTTGGTTGTTCAAAAATATACTTTAGGCCAATGTGGTATGTTCTTAATTCAAATCTTTTCCCCATGAGGTAATGCCTCCACATCCTCAAGGCATGGACAATGGCAACAAGATAAAAAGTCATGTGTGGCATAGTTCCTATCATGCTCCTTAAGCCTTCTGGACTCATAACCAATGACATGTCCATTTTGCATGAGGACTCCCCCAAGTCCTTCCTTACATGCATCTGTACATCCCAAAAAACTTTCATTTGGGTCAACAATCTTTCACACAAGTGCACTAGTAAGTAATTCCTTCAACATATTAAAATTATCTTCACACTTAGGTGTCCATTCAGATTTAGTTCTCTTCTTTTGCAAAGAAGTGATGGGATGACAAATATTAGAGAACTCTACTATGAACCTTCTATAGTAACCAACTAATCCCATAAAATATATGACTTCCGACACATTTTTGGGTGTTGGCCATCCTCTAATGGCTTCAATCTTCTCTTGAGATATTGTTATGCCCTGCTCTAAAATAATGTGTCCCAATTAATGGATCTTCTTTTGATAAAAAGAACACTTACTCATCTTGACATACAACTTATGTTCTCTCAACACTCGCAATACCAGTCTTAAGTGATGTTCATGCTCCTCTTCACACTTAGAATAGATAAGTATGTCATCCAAGAACACTATGAAAAAATTATCCAAATAATTTATGAATGTGCCATTCATTAAGCACATAAAGACAACTGGTGCATTGGTAAGTCCAACTGGAACCACTACAAATTCATAATGCCCATACCTAGTTCTAAAGGTTTTATTATGAATGCATTCTTCCTTGATCCTTACCTGATGGTAACCTAACCTCAGTTCAATCTTAGAAAATATTTTTGCACCTCTTAACTGATAAAAGAGGTCATCAATTCTGGGTAGAGGATACTTGTCCTTTATAGTATACTTGTTCAGTTGTCAAAAGTCAATACACAACCTTCAGGGTCTTGGCTCTTCGAGCTTCAAGATTTTTCCATACTAGCACACTACAATTCTCCTGAACTCTGAATTCCCTAACTGGCCAATCTTTCGATGCATGTCTCCCTTATCGGACGATCTGTATCAACTCTAGACTTTGGGACTTTAGGAGTTCTGTATTTTCACATCCGTCTTTCTCCCTAAGTGGTTATCTGTTAGAGTGAAGGATATCTTGCCACGTGTCCACTTTGATCAATGGTTTCGATCTACTTCGACTCTTCGGAGCTTCAAGCTTTTGGGAGTCCTTTACTCACTCAACTTCTTCTTCTTCCTCCCAAAGTATGAGATCACCTGACATGTGTCCCCTTATTGAATATCAATAGCCACGAGTGATTGCGGAGACTCAACTCGCTCACTCTTTAATTTACTTCCCGATCTACACAATGCGAAGATGCTCGTCTGTAGTGGGGTTGATATCCACCGTTTATCTGTTGATATAGCAAGATAAAAAATCCTAAGTGATTGCGGGCTCACAACTTGCAAAAACTTTAATTTCCTTCCCAATCCCTGTAATGCCTCCCCACCATCGATTTCTCTCCAATGTGATCTGATGGTTGTGACTTAACCTTTTCTTCTCCTTCATCGGACGACCCTTGTTCACCTGCCCTTTGATCCAATGATCCCATCTCTCTCTTAACCCAACAGTGGTGATCGCCCACGAATTCGAAGGGGATGGTCATGATCCTTCGAACCCTTACAAAGGATCTCTGACGTTCTATCTCCTGCGTAGATTCTGCAACACCATTCCTCCTGAGATTTTCAACTTCACGATCAGAATTTGATCTCAACCAAGAGAATTTGACCAACATACCTGGCCCATACCATCCCGATGTTTCAACCAGAAGATATGATACTAATCTGTAACGTTCCCGACCACCCACAGGYCGAGGTACGCCACCTTCAAGCCCACCCTTGGACTTCTTTCTCTTACCGATACCTTTTTAAATTAATAAGGATGCATAAAAGAAAATATCTAATGACATGCACAACAATAACCATCAAGCATGCATATTCTAAAGATTCAATTAAACGATAAATGAATAAATAGTGAAATACATTCATATACAGGTAAATAATACCATAATAGAGAGCACTTATCTTTATAAAAGATGACACCAACTAGTTGAAGACCAAGGAAATTCCACCCAACTGTAGACACTATTGTTCCAAATATCAACAACAGTGTCACCCCCGAGCCAGGGATATGAATCCACAAGGACGAATCCAGAGTGTTACTTGGTTTCCCAAACCAGTTAGCACTCAAGCTCTCACAGTATTTCCCAACACTCACAACAATCCAAGTACCCAAATCTCTTCTACCCAGCCTACACCACCCAAGAGAATGAACCTCCACCCTTCTCTGCCATGCAGTCCCTCAGGCAGTCCTTCTTCTTCCAGGTCTCCAATGCAACTAGTCCAAAATATGAATGGTGGAATTCTCAAGACTCATAGCAGTGAACAAAGCTAGACACAGACCAATTCATCTTAGACATGCAGGCATCAAGTCATGGATGGATTACACCAGCGACCACTACAACCAACAATACCATGGCTACTCTTCAACATTTTTTTCCCTTTCCCAAGCCAAGACATGGATGAGGATGGATAAATGAGTGATAGGTAAGAATTATATGAATGGATGATTGAGCAAGTGAATGAACAAATGAACTAGTGAGAAATTGAATGAACGAATAAGAAAATGAAGGAGAAAAGGATAAAATGAGCGAACGAGCAATCAACCAACCCGCCCAACAGACTAGGGGTGGTTTTAAGTATTTTGTGGGGAATAAAGAACCTCCTTGCCTCCCCCTTAGAAAAAAGGGTAATTAAAGTAGGAAATAAACATTCATACCCTCAATCCCCCTCTCTCCTGGAATCATAGCCCCCTATAACTCTAGTGCTTGTCTGTCTAGAAGCCAACAATGCATTTATTATTAATAATGATCAAAACATTACATTTCTTGGGCACACCGGCCTTTTAACAATTGTTTGGGCACTCTGACCTCTCATCATTGTAATAATACATTATTTAAAATGGGGATTCAAAACCTAGGGTGTTACAAGATCAATGATCAAGATCATTCACCAAGATAGATCCAACAACTGTTGAGTTGCACGATCTTTGCAGTTATGATTTTGAGCTTCCAGGAAAACAAGAAAATGATTGTAGGTATTCTTTAGGGGAGAAGATCGATGGATATTTTGACTGGTATATCTCCAACTATGCCATGATCTTTCTCTATAATAGAATTTCATCCGGGTGAAGGAAAACCAATTTTTTACCAGGAGGAAAAACCACTCAAGTATCAAGAAGATGGAATGGGTTTCAAGAAGTGGTTTTATGTCATGAAAGAAAGGAATAAAAGACAATGAAGGAATCCATTGTTCTGGTCAACACTTTGGGGAATTGAAGAATTTCTTACAACCAGATTTGTTTGACCAGATAACATGAACACAATCAGTTGATAAATGTAGTTGGCACCAACGATTCATCCCCTACGTTTAATTTTCAGTTTGCAATTCCTTCATCTATTGTATATGTGTTCTTGTAAAGCATATCTTGCCATTTTTTTCTTTCTTGTAGAAGATCTAATTCACAAAGCTCAGACAACAGAGTATACCTTATGTTGAGTTTTGTTGCATGATATTTAATCCTGATAGAGAAATGATTTCCTTTGAATGAATGAATATTTCATCCTCCTTTCAAGATTGACCTTTTGAGACACTCATGGACAAATTCCTCTAATAGTTGAGAGAATGTTTTAGTTGAACTAAGACTGTTTGAGGTCCTTTGTTCTTAAGAAAGAGAGATGGAAAAACTTCCCAAAATTGTACACTTTATTTTGCTGCATAATTTGGCCTTAAGTTTCATCCTATGTCTTGGCCCCTGGGGTGCCTCGACATCATTCCAATAACATCCTAGAACATATCGAGGGATAACATCTGAAATGGAATCGTTGTCGGGAAAGTCAGTTGAAGAAATATTCCCTAGGATACAACATTGTAAGCTCTGAGACTTGACAGTGAACAGACCTCAATAAATTGGCTCTTAATATTTCACCTGGCGACTCCACAAAAGGAAAATATATCTTCTTCCAAAAGACACACCAGAATCCACCCTGATCCTGATTATATTCCAACCTATTTTGATCCACAAAATCATGTTACTTGGAGGAATATAACAAATTGTCAGACCTTTTATTATTCAGGTAACCCTCATATAGAAATCTCTCATTATGTTTTTCATCAAGCTATTGAATCTATAGATCTAACTCGTATATATGAAGATTCACTTTTTGCAGCTAAATTTCCTCTAGAACCATTAATAGATCTCCAAAATTCTTCTCTACAATTTAATCAAGAAGTCATTTCTTCCCACAAACCTTTTTTGAAAATCCATATTCCTTCTTTGTATTTTGAATCCCATAGCATCATTCTGCAAAATATTATGGTTGGTTTATGTGGAGAAATACTCGGGGGAAATCAACCTCCCCCACCCCTATAAATACTTGGGTCACTTCCATATTTTGCCCATTAAATCTTCCCCAAATCACCCATGACCTTCCTGAGAATTACATGAACTATCTTTCCAAATTTGATGGAGATAAAACCCATTCAACTGAAGAGAATATGAGTGCTTTCCAAGAATTTACAGATGACTAGTTTGTAGATCACGATTATGTCTTCATGAGATTATTTTTCCAAACTCTAAGGGGAGATGTTAGAAAATGGTTCAGAGAGTTACCTATTGCTTCAATTGATAGTTGGCCAGCTCTAGAAGTTGCTTTTATGAGATAGTGGGGTGAGAAAAGGGATAACCTATATTACCTGGATGAATTTGGCTCACTCAAAAAAATATCCAACGAAACTACTGATGACTTCAAAATGATATTTAATAATCTCTATAACAAGATCCCTATAGATATAAAGACATCACAATCAACAACCAAAGTGACATATGTTGGGGAATTTGATGTTGATTTTTCCATGACCTTGAGAGAAAGAAGATCCCCGACCATGCTAGTAAATGCAAGAGGATGCAATAGATTTAGAAGCGAATATGATTGCATTAGGTAATATTGATAAAAAAAAATACCAGTCAGAAAATAAAAAAGGTTAGAGAAGATTTTGGTACTTCTGATCCGAACCCCAAGAAGCAAAGATCAATGAGATGTCTAGATTGATTAGGAATATAACAAAAAAAAATGTCAAGATTTGAGATAGAGAATAACAATGCAAATAGAGCCCCTCAAGTGGGAGGTATAAAGAATCCTAATCCTAATCAATTCATAAGACCTTCTAATACACAAATCATGAGAAGGGAGAGAAGAAACGAAGAACAACCCCTTCAGCCCCCTATGAAAAACAACAATGATAAAAAAATTATTGAAGAAGTAGTGGATGAGGGATATGATGAATACGCAAAATAAATCCACCTACTTCAATATTATAATGATTCCATACATATAACTCAATATTATTATGAAGGATCACTAAATCCTAACAAATTGGTGCTTGATTCTCAACACAACAAAGGAGATTTATCCTTAGTTCAGTACATAATTTTTGTTGATGCACCATAGGTTGATATGCATAAGAAGTATGATATTATGCCTTGACAGGAAGAATTTGTTGCAAATAGTAAACCTCAAGATAAGAAAGATGATCGAAAATTGGCCAAAGACAAAGCGAAAAAGGTTATAGATATCTCTAACGTATATGAAGTTTTGGAGCCTGTATAAAAGGAAAAATAAACTAAATAATTTGAGGAATTAGATTCACCTTTCAATATTGAATGTGAGCTGTCCAAGATAAAGATTCCTATTCCCTTGGTGGAGCTGGATAAAAATCCCTCATACCATATAAAAATTGAGAAAATGATGTAGGAAAGGGATCAACAAATCCTCATGATACTTTGAATGTACAAGATGAGTCCCCTACCATAGTTTTTTATCCTCATATAGATGACAAAGAGGAATTTGTAGCACCTTTATATGTGACCTTTAATATTCATGATAATGTGTTGCACAATCATATGCTCGGTTATGGAGCATCACACAATCTTATGCCCAAAGTAGTCATGGAAAGTTGGGTTTGGAAATAACCAGGACCTATGATGACCTTTATTAGTTTGATGCTAGAAAAGTGAAGTGTTATGGGATGATTAAAGACATGGTTGTCACCCTCGGCTAACTTCCTATTAAAAGAATCATGATGGATGTGGTGGTGGCTGATGTATGAGCCCATTATGGCATGTTTCTTTCCAGAACATTGGCACAAAAATTGGGAGGCACTATGCAAACATACATGAATTATTTCATTGTACCCGTTTTTGGAGGAGAGCTCAGAAGGTTGTACCAAGATATAATTTTTTCTTATGTGGTCAGTGATCAGAATAAACCTGTTAATAATCCCATATAAGTTTTTGATGAATATATGGGTTGTTGTATCCTATCCATAAATAAATAATACAATGAAACCCCAGTGCTAGAATATTCTCATGTAATCCCTATAAAAGAAGTGGATGGTATATGGAAATTGTTTTTTGATGTTTCATGCTCAAAATAACAAGTTGGGGATGGTGTAGTACTCATCTCCCCTACCAAAAAATAAGTTCATTTGTCCTACAAAGTTGAGTTCAAGACCAAAAAAAACATACCTGAATATGATGCCTTAATCTTAAGCCTAGAGGTAGAAGGAAATATGTAAATTACTAAGTTGGTAGTATTTGGATATTCAGAGCTAGTTATGCACCAAGTAAGAGGTTCCTATCAAACAAGGAATCCAAGTATGAGGGATTACAAAAATTTGGTATGGGATATGATTGAAATTTTTTATGTAGCTTTTAATATTTCTACTATTTTGAGAGATTTCAATCATCCATTCGATTCCTTAGCAGTATATGGAAGTACCTTTAAAGTACCAACGACCCTTGAATTGAAATATGAGATCGAGATGAGATACAACATTTTTTTCTTGATAAAATCAAATATCGACAAGTCTTTAAAGATGATTAGCAGATCAAAAAGTTCATGGAAGTGACAGATGAGTTTTCAAATACTCATATCAATTCAGATGATGAAGAGGATAACAAACAAGATATTGGTGGGGAAACAAAAGAGTTCCATGAATTTAACAATTACATGGATGAGCATAAAGTATTGCATATTAATAATAAATTCATCCCCAAAGGACATGTTCCATTAGAACAATTGTTTTATAGAAATGATGTACCTTTCAAACCAGTTGTCATTCTCAAAGATGATGCATTGAGGAATATAATATTGGGACGGAAAAAGATCCTAAATATATTAATTTGTCCAAAACAATTATTGATGTTCATAGGACAAATTATTTGGAGATATTCAAAGAGTACATGGATTTCTTTGCATGGATATACAAAGAACTAAAACTTATGATACCAATATCATCCAACATTGAAAAACCATCAAGCCTAGTACTAAGCCTTTCAAGTAGAATCTCGAGCAAGTTAATCCCCTTCTTTTAGCTTCCATTGAGAAAGCGATGAGAAAATCATTATATTCCAAATTATTATCCCCTTAAGATACTATGAATGGGCTTCTAATCTAGTTCCAATGAGGAATAAGAGTGGGGAAATAAGGTTATGCGTGGACGTAAAGAACTTGAATAAATCTTCATTAAAAGATAACTATCCCCTGCTCAAAATGGATCATATACTGAAGAAAGTAGTTGGGGAAAACAAGATATCCATGATTTATGGTTTTTCATGATAAAACCAAGTGGACATGCACCTAGATGACATAGAGAAGACGAACTTCACAACACCACGGGGAAGTTTGATGACATAGTTGTTTTCTCCATGACAAATGAATATCACATCAATCATTTAAGGAAAACCATTTTGAAGTGTAGTAAGTTTGGGCTATCCTTGAACCCAAAGAAGTATTATTTTTTTATGGAAGAAGGAAATATTCTTGACCTTATAGTATCCAAAAAAGGGGTTAAGATAGATCTGGAAATGGTGGAGGAAATCAAAAAAATTGCTCAGCCTAGGAAAAAAAAGGAGGTACAATATTTCCTAGCTAAAATAGGATTTTTGAGAAGGTTTGTCCCCAATTTTTATATAATGGTGAAACATATCACCAACATGTTGAAAAAACATCATGAAGTCAAGTGGACAACTAAATCTAAAGAATCCTTTCAGCATATCAAAACAACCTTGGGAAAAGCTCCAGTTCTTGTTATCCCAAACTATGATAAATAGTTTCTCCTTTTTTGTTTTGCTTCATTTCATACTATATATATTGTGTTGTTGCAAAGGAATGAAGAAAATAAAGAGAACCCCATATCCTTTTTCAGCAAGGCCCTGAGAGATGCTGAGATGAAATGTAGCAGCATGGAAAAGCAAGCTTATGAATTAGTCAAAGAATTAAAGGATTTTAGAGATTATATAATACATTCTAAGATAGTGGCTTATGTACTTATGAGTACTATAGAATACATTCTCATGCATCCCGACAGTGAAAGGAAAATGGGTAAATGGATTTCTAAGATTCATTAGTATAATGTGGAGATTAAGCCCACAAAGTTGGTAAAAGGACAAGGACTAGCCAAATTGTTGGCTGAATCAAACTATAAGCTTTTGGATCTAAATGCACTGTCCACAAACATTATAATGGTAGAGTTTGAAGAGGATGAAACACAAGAACCATCCTTATAAGAAGATGTCGTATTTTCTCAGACTGATTGGTATAAAGACACCATTTTTTACTTGCAAAATTTCATTTGCTCACTAGCATGGGATAAATCTAGAGCTAGGTCTATCAATCTTAAGGCTGTAAAGTATTGCATTTTGGGGGTGGGCTATTTTGGAAAGACCTAGGGGAAATCCTACTGAATTGCCTCACTGAAGAAGAAACTGAGGGAAAATTATTTGAGTTTCATAAGGGTTTGTGTGGGGCTCACAATTCTTGGATAACCATTGCATACAAGCTCCTTAGAGTTGGGTATTACTATCCCTCTTTATTTTATGATGTAAATGTTTTGGTTCCAGCATGTGTAGAATGTCAAAATTTTGTAGGAAAGAAAAAGTTGTTTCCCCTCCCCGTAAAGCCAGTCAAAGTTGAGACACCTTTCCAACAGTGGGGATTAGAATTCATTGGCGATATTAATCCTAATTCAAGTGGACAACACAAGTGTATTTTGAAAGCCAAAAAATATTTCACAAAATGGGTAGAAGCCATACCTACTAGGGAATCCATAGATAGAGTAATTATAAAGTTCCTAGAAGAAAATATCTTGGCCAGAGTTTGGTTCCCAAGAAAGATCACTGATGATAATGGTTAGGATTTCAAGTCTATCAAATTGGTTAAGTTTTTTCCAGACTATAACATAGAGTTGGGACACTCTAACTCTTACTATCCACAAGGAAATGGTTTGGATGAATCCTCCAATAAGAACCTTATCAAAATCATCAATAAAATTTTGTCTAAAAACAATAAGTCATGGGATTCTCACTCGAAATACGTTGTCTGGGAAGATAGAGTTAGCATTAAGAGCACCATTGGAACTTCCCCTTTTCAATTGGTATATGGGTTGGAAGCCATTTTCCCCATTCAACACAACCTCCCTATGATAAAACTACTCCAAGATGACGAACATAATCAAATGAAATGCAGAGAAGAATTAATTAGTTGATTGAAGTTTATCAAGTAAGAGAGAAAATTCAGATAAAGTCCCACACTCATATAGCAAAAATAAAAGAATATTTTGATAAAAGGACCAAAGAAAGAAATTTCACGGCAGGGGACTTGGTCCTGAAATGGGATTATCAAAGGGAATCTAAAGGGAAACATGGAAAGTTTGGAAATACTTGGCTTAAACTACACCTAAGACACAATTGACATCATACCTTCTTGATTTACACAAGAACAACCATGTAGTAAATTCGACTTACATTTGCATGACCAACAACCTCTACGATTATTGGTTAGTTATTCATTATCTTTTACAATATTAAAACATGCCTTATTTATAGGATTTATAGTAGGGAACACCCTAAAGAAAAGGTTCCCAAAGATGGCTATAGATCCACGTAGGTCATTGGCTACAAATCTTGTGAATCTAGGGATTTTTTACAGTCAAATACAAAGTTGGATTAATAGTCGGCCTTCATTCAGTCTTCAGTCTGTTTCCACACGCTTGCATGTCGAACTCTTATCAGGTGAACTCTTTCTATATATTTGAATTTGAATTTAAACAGTCGAACCACCTCGACCTTTGACTTGTTTTCAATGTCTTCGGCTTCGACTTTATCCACTCAAACCACCTTAAACTTCAACTTGCTATCAATTCCTTCGAATTTGACTCTTAGCCAATCCACCTCGACTAGACTTTCACTACAAAGAATATAACAACCCAACATTCATCCACTTGTTGTTTTCTTTGATGAAATCAGGAGATATATGAACTCTCGTTGACAGACCCAGGGCAGAAATTCCCATTTATTATTTGCACGAAGAGAACTTCACAACACTAACAAACTTGATCAAAGAGTCTGTCCACAACTGAGAGTCCTTATAATTATTCTAGCTCTCTTTCCCCCTTAGTTGCACAACCCCGAGAAATGAAAACCTTTCTTTGTTTTCAGCCATGTTTAAGTATCAGAGAGAAAGGTAACTTGCAGGAAAAGAGGGTTCCTAGTTCAAGTGGTAGCAATGGAGGAATATGGAAAGTTTAGGGTCAAGAAATTTAACAGCCAAAACTACCAGTTATGGAAGATGTAGATGGAATATTATTTATATCAGAAGGATCTATTCCTCCCATTGGGTGGAATAACAAAGAAGAAGATGACCATAAAGGACGAAGAATGGGATTTTCTTGACAGAAAGGCACTAGGAATGATATGGCTGAGCCTGGCAGTGCCAGTGGCTTTCAATATCTAGAAAGAAAAGACAATGAAGGAACTCATGGATGGATTGGCTAAACTGTATGAAAAACCATCAACGTCTAATAAGGTATTTCTAATGAAGATATTATTTAATATGAATATGTTAGAAGGCGGGTATCGTGCAGATCATTTAAATGAATTTAATAGAGTTACTAATCAACTAATTTATGTAAAAGTGGAATTTGATGATGAGGTCAGGGCTCTTCTAATCTTATGATCATTGCCAAAAACTTGGAATGGGTTGGTCACGGCTATAAGTAACTCTATCTCTAGTTCAAACAATCTCAAATTTGATGTTGTTGTTGGTGCTATCCTTAGCGACGAAATGCGACGAAAAAGCACAGGTAAGACATCAACTAATGTGTTAAACATGTAGAACAGAGGAAGACAAAAGGATAGAGGAAATGGCTCATGGAACTGTGGAAATTATAGGAAGGGAAGATCCAAATCTAGACTTGGAAAGATAGAGTGATGGAATTGTGGAAAGAAAGGACATATAAAGAAAGAATGAAGAGCTCCAAGGAAACAAATAGATATGTTGGCGC
>SNQJ01S0003673.1:336986-357853 GCA_010110895.2 Picea sitchensis | reverse complement strand
ATTTATGTAAAAGTGGAATTTGATGATGAGGTCAGGGCTCTTCTAATCTTATGATCATTGCCAAAAACTTGGAATGGGTTGGTCACGGCTATAAGTAACTCTATCTCTAGTTCAAACAATCTCAAATTTGATGTTGTTGTTGGTGCTATCCTTAGCGACGAAATGCGACGAAAAATCACAGGTAAGACATCAACTAATGTGTTAAAAATGTAGAACAGAGGAAGACAAAAGGATAGAGGAAATGGCTCATGGAACTGTGGAAATTATAGGAAGGGAAGATCCAAATCTAGACTTGGAAAGATAGAGTGATGGAATTGTGGAAAGAAAGGACATATAAAGAAAGAATGAAGAGCTCCAAGGAAACAAATAGATATGTTGGCGCAAAATTGATCAGTCAAAGGTCCTTCTCATGCTACCATCAAAAGGAACTGAGTAGTCTAGAGCACTACGATTTTCATCTCCTCCGAAGAGAACAAGTCTCACCTAAAGCGCAACCAGGACAAGAATATAGGGAAGGGAAAGGAGAATACTTAGGTGGGTTCCATAATATTCAAAGTTCACCATAACCTTTTGCAATCCAGACTAACCATAGAACAAATCTCAGCTTATTCATAACTGTAAATAAAGACAATCAAGTTATGGAAGCATTTGTAAATAGAGATAGTGCATTGATCTTATTAGACATAAAGAATTAAAGTATAGAGATGATTCATAATCATAAACACAGAATGACATAATAATTTCAAAATATTAGGTCCTTCCATATATATTATCAAAAGAGATTCTCAAATACAATCTTAGAGATACAAATCATTACTCTGGTACAAGCTTCTGGATCTAGACTTATTCATCAGAGGTATATCTACCATTTTCCCCAAATGTATACAAGTTGCAATCACAGAACCATTAATATGTATGTGCCCTCTATACCATCTACCCCTTTATATCATCTATGCCATATAACCCTTTAAAATTGTATGAATCTCATACATATAGGTTGGGTGGGATATTTTGGCTTTAGGATCTGCATGCTTTCATGTTCTTGTTATGTTGTACCTTCATTTCCCTTGCTGGTGTTGAGTTGTTTCTTTTCGCAACCATTTTTTGTTTCTTTGATTGCTCCATTGTCCAACTTATTTGTGGCTTGCGCAACTCATGTTTGACCAAAATTGGGACTGTAGTCTTCTTTGTGAAACTTCTAACCAAAAACGAAGGACCCAACAAGCTCTGACCAGAATCCTTGACTCACACTCAAGTCAAGTCCTTGGATCTTTTGTGGCTTCTAGGAGTTCCCGTTGCTTTCCTTTGTCTTCCTTCTCCACTTTGCTTTCATATTTTTCTTGCACTCTTTCCTTTTCTACCTCTTCAAACAAAGGGCCCAACTCTGAGACCAACTCTAAGGCCCGCTTCCTGACTTCTTGAAACCCACAATTTTGTCTTGCCACTTCTTAGCAAGAAGTGAGGCTTCATATATGAACTACTAAGTCCCATATGTAATTCATCCTTTAGGCTTGGATGCGACCAGGGAGGTCCATTTGAAATCAATTGTAGCATCTACTTGATGCATCTGCATGTACACTCTAAATGATAGGTCAAAATTCATGCATCTCTTTCTTGGATACTTATTGCACTTCAAACAAAGCATTCAGATCATTATCTTCCTTCTGGATCTAATCAAATTTCTCCTACTTCTCCAACATATCCATGGTGACCGCAACTTATTCATTAAGCGACTATATCCTTGCACGCGCATCCTACAGAGTTTGGTTGCACCTTGCAATGATTCCCATCAAGTCGCTAACTTCATGGATGATCCTTGTGCATTCAGTTGTGCGGTTATGCACTGCTTCTCGAGCATTATTTCCTTCTAACACTACTTTCTCCATCTACTCTTGAAGCTTCTAGGGTTGTTTCTCTGCTTCGTGTTGTCTCTCCCGCAACTGTACTTCCAAATTCTCTACACGAATTGACATATGTGACCATGCTCCCTAGAGTAGCTTGATCTGATGCTCAAGCTCTCCTACGGCATTGGATTATGGCAGTTGTGGTGTTTCCTTCCTTATTTCCATCTAGTCTTCAAAATGCTTCTCCTAGACTCTTTCTAGTTTATGCTCTGACTAGAACTTGGCTTATTTCTCCTATGTCCTACGTGCTTGGGCAAGGAGTGTTTCTATTGGACACACCTACCACACTTAGAGGGGGGGGGGTGAATGAGTGTGGGGCTCTTTTTCAAAAAACTTCCCTCTTGCACAAAAAATCATCAATTAGCATTTAACATTTATTCATTACCCATTGTTGTCATTTATAACCAGTTATATGTAGGCACATATCAACAACATATATCAGAAATATATCATCAACAAGTCATCATCACAATGGACACAAAGAACACAAGATGTATGTACAATTTTCTTTTTATTATGGACTACAATCCTTGGGTTTATCAGCAACAACTGAATAGAGTACAACTCTACAGGAGCACCAACTCTATATGCAAGACTCAACTTACATTCTCAGCACCAACTAATATGAGGCAACAATCCTCAACATATATCAATCTGGCAACAGGTACACAACCTGTCAGTAGTGAAGCCCGTGTGTGCACGCACCCTGGCTCACTACAACCCGCGTGTGAATGTGGCCAATGTATAATGTAACAAGCGTATGCTCTAGGGTTTTTCTTTTCTTCACATGATCAAATCCTTTGCAACCTGCAATCACTTTCTCTTATGTCTTCCACTGTCCAACCGAACCACATCCAGTCACAACACATCCAAGCTTTCCAATAGCTTGTTCATGCTCCACAATAAATCAATATGAATGCTATCTTAATCATGTATAAATAACTAGTATACCATAGAAATCATGTCACTACTGAATTACAAGAGTGTTGCTCACTCCATCAACCAAAACAACCAAACTGAGCCACATCATAGAAGCCATACCAAGAATGCCCTAAGAATTCACAACATATCAAACAATAGAATCTATCAAGACAATAATGTAACCATACCAGTGTCTCAGTGATAGATCTGAGGCCATAGAATGTAGATCTGGAACCTGCTTCATCATCCAAGAGCTTGGCACCAGCTCAAAAAAAAATCTCCATGATTTTATCTATTCCACGCTCCCTATACACAGTCAGCCCGTGTGTACACTCACCCTATACACAGACAGCCCACATGGACATCAGAAAATAGGGTTTCTGTGAATCCAAAACTTTTGTCGTCAAGATCTCCGACATTGCCGAAACTTTGATGCGTCCATGAGATCCTCCTTTCGCTCTCTTCCTCAGAATAGATCTTCAATCATGCTCAAGAGATCCACACCAATAAGATTCTCTCACAAGAATCTCTCCATCAATACTCCACAAGATATTCACAAGAAGCTCTCCATTGATCCACAAGGATCTTCACCAAAAAATGTGTATTTTACAAGAGATCCTAGCTTCTTATTTATACTTTCATCTTCTAGGTCACTTAACCTATTTTCCTTATTTTAGGGTTAACCACTTTCCATGAATAGAAAGTTCTCCAATACTTTATCATTTAAATATTCCTTCTTGATTTTGTCACTTTACTTTATCATTTAAATAATCCATCTTGATTTTGTCACTTTACTTTATCATTTAAATAATGATTTCTTATTTTCAAGCACATTTACTTCTTTGACCTTTTGGGACTTCAAGCCATCATATGGGGGTCCTCCAACTTCATAAGGCCATAACTCTCAAACCGTGAGGAGTTATGTGACATTCCACATACCACTGGAAATGGAATGATAAGCACTATCCATCTAGGAAAGTTTCACCAGCAACTTCATTGATCTTCATCTCATTATTCCACATACAAGCATGGGTCCTCCAACCATTCTTCTAGGATAACTCATTCCATAAAGCGTCTTCCCGTGAGTGATTTCACCATAAGGGGACCACTTTGGAGTTCATCCATTTGTGAACCTTATCAACCATGATAAGACACTAATGATTCATCTTTGCATCAATTGGTTTCCTCTTGGACACATATCATTCTCATCAAGGGCATCATATCAATCAATTACTTGACATCAATCAATGACATCAATCAAACCAAATCATTTACATCAATGAAATATGATCCAACAATCTCCCAAATAATCAAATCACTGGCATCAATGACAACATGATCCAACAGTTTCCTCCCTTGCAAAATCAACATCCCTTTCGACCTATTGGAGCCTCTGCTCTAGTTGATTATTTGAGGTTCTGATCATACTGACTAATTGTTTTGATGGCCATTGTGCAAGGTTAGAAAAATAAGGCGTGGCCTCCCAATGTACTCGGAACTGTAGTGGGAATCCATTGGCCATCGAATTCTTTGAAGGTGTGTCCACCTCCTCCTCCACTAATGGACCTAGCGCAAGTCTCAACCTTAATGTCGATAGCAGGAAATTTAGTACTTCTATTCTTTCCAGGTAGAGTTGCATCAAATCTGCACACTGTTGTGGGTTTTGGAGTACCAACTCCATTTGTCCCTGCAACGACATTGCACTCTGTCCTAATGTCATATCAGGTTCCTATTGAACCTATGGTACCTATGCCTCTTTGTGGACCTAATCTTTTGGGGTTGCGATCTTTTTGATAGCACTCTCAACCTTGTTAATCAAGGGAGTGTGCTTAGGACTTAGGACTTGGAGATTTGGTACAGTTTGCATCTCCTTCGAAGATGGAGTATCCTGAATTGACAAAAAGGGTATGATATGTTGGCTCTTGGATTCAAGGTTTGGCCTAGTGGTTTCTAGTCTTTGTTCGGGTAGGTTAGGGTTTGGACTAGTGAGTTCTAGTCTCTACTCCGGTATCTCTTGGGGTCCAACTAAATGGGTTTTGGGTCAGTGGTTTGGGATAGGATGGAAATTTCTTCAGGTGGTGACTGGGGTTGTGGTGGTGATGGAGGTTGTTCAATGATGATGGTGTTGAATGGAGTGGTGTGAGGCTCAAGGCCATCCTGGATATCAATAATGTGGGCTTCTCGAGTCACTAATCGAGTGCGAGGAATGGTGGATGATATTGGTTTGGGATTCATAACCTTACTTGGGGAGATCCCCATCATGAGTTTCTTAGCCAATAGGTCTCCGATGAAGGAAACACTGAGGATTTCATTGACATCCTTACCTTTCAACATGGATTGCTATAGAATTTTTGGGAACATAGGGAATGTTCTCTTCTTTCGCTCCAACGACTACGTCTCTTCCTCCTCCTCTGATTCTTTCTGCACTGGATCTTCTTTATTTTATTTCTTCGAGCCCGAGCTTGGTCCTACCCCTTCTTCCTGACCCCTTTTCTTCAATAGATCCATCGACAGAAGGTAGTTCATCCCCAACTTGCGCGGGTTGCATTTTACTTTGAGCCATGACATAACCTCCTTGTCGAAGGCCTACTCATCCAAGAAAAATGGAAGCATCCGAGTGTTTAACTCTTCTCTCTTGGAATGCCTTGGCCATATGAATGTTTGGTGGAAATTCATGTTGAATGCAACGTTTTGTGTGTTAAGGTTGATAAATTCCTGTAGAATGTGCAACCTCTGAGTTCCATCTAGCAACTTGTTGTACCATTTTTAGAGTGTTGTGTTGTTGAAGGCAATGTTCTTTGAGTCTAACCTTGAGTGCCAAGGCTCGAACATCTTTTCCAATTGTCCCCTTATCTATTGGTGATAACGGTCTTGTAACACACCCCACCACACACAGGATGAGGTATGCTACCTTCAAGCCCACCCTTGGACTTCTTTCTCTTACCGATACATTTTTAAATTGATAAGGACGCATAAAAGAAAATATCTAACGACATGAAAACCAATAACTAGCAAGCATGCATATTCTAAATATTCAATTAAACAATAAATAAATACATAGCGGAATACATTCATATACAGATAAATAATAACATAACAGAGAGAACTTGTATTTATAAAATAAGAAACCATTTGGTTGCATACCAAAGACATTCCACCCAACCGTAGACACTAATTCTCTAAATTTGAACACCGGTGTCACCCCCGATCCAGGGCTATGAATCCACAAGGATGGTTCCAGAGTGTTACATGGCTTCCCAAACTAGCCAGCACTCAAGCTCTCACAGGCTTTCCCAACACTCAAAAAAATCCAAGTACCCAAATCTCTTCTTCTCAACTTGCACCACCCAAGAGAATGGAACTCCACCCTTCTTTGCCACGTAGTCCCTCAGGAAGTCCTTCTCCTTCTAGGGCTCCAGCGTAACTGGTCCAGAATCTCCATGCTGGAACTCTCAGGACTCGCATTTGTGAACAAATATGGACATAGGCCAATGCATCTCAGATGTACAGGCCTCAAGTCATGGTTGGATTACACCAAGGATCTCTACAACCAATGATATGATGGCTTCTCTTCAGCAGTTCATTTTCCTTTCCCAAGCCAAGGCATGGATGAGGAAAGATGAGTAGGTGACAGAAATGAATGGAGTGAGATATCCAGGAAATGTGCGAACAAAGCAATGGAGTGAATGTGTGAATGAATGAATGAATGAGTGAATGAATGAGTGAGGCGACCAACAACAGCACTGGACGAGAATGAGAGTGAGAGAAGAATGAACCAACCCACCAACATACCATGGACGGGTTTAAGTAATTCATGGGGGTCAAGAAAATTTTGGCCTTCCCCAAAGAATCTAATGTAACTGATCCACTCCCTTAGACAAAAGGGTAATTAAAATAGGAATAAACATTCATCCCCTCAATCCCCCTCTCTTGTGGAATTATAGCCCCCTATAACTCTAGTCCTTGTCTGTCTAGCAGCCAACGATGTATTTATTATTAATAATGATTAAAACATTACATTTCTTGGGACCAATGGCACTTTAATAATCGTTTGGGCACTCTAGCCTCTCATCATTGTAGCAATACATTATTTAAAATGGGGGCTCAAAACTTGGGTTGCTACATCCCCTCCCCCTTATTTTGGCATTGTCCTTAGTGCATATACAAAATATAGATCAAAATCTCAAAATTTATTCAAAAAGATGCGGGTACTCTTCCCGCATGGCATCTTCATGCTCCCAGGTAACATCTTCAGGACCGTAGCAAGTCCAATGAACTTTTACCATCTCTATAACTCGATTCCGAAGAATTTGTACCTTTCTATACAATACCTGCACTGGTTGAACATGAAAGTCTCCCTTTGTCTCTACCTGAATCATATGCCAATCAATAACGTGGTTAGGATCATGTACATATTTCTTTAGTAAAGAGACATGAAATACATTATGCACATTCATGGAAGCAGGCAATGAAAGAATGTATGCAATTGGTCCGATTCTATCCAATATTTCAAATGGACAATGGAATCTGGCTGCCATCTTTGTACAACTACCCAATTTCAAAGAGCTTTTCTTGGGCTTCACTTTTAGAAGTACATGCTCCCCTACTTTAAATTCTCTAGTTGTCTCGTTCTTATTTGTATAAAATTTTTGTTTATCCTGAGCTGCCTTTAAATTCTGCTTGATCTTAACCATCTAGTCTTTCATATCCTTGAGAAACTCCAGCCCAGGTACCACTCTATCTGTTGGGTTGTCCCATCTCACTGGAGTATTACATTTCCTACCATACAAGGCTTCAAATGGGCACGTTCTCACTAAATATTGATACCCATTATTATATGCAAACTCAACCAAGTGTAAGTAATATTCCCACTTAGATGGCTTATCCATCACATACATTCTCAGCAAGGATGATTTTAGGGGATAAAATTTGCTCATGGTCTAATTTTCCATGCTTTTTCCCAAAACAATATTTGTCATTCTAAAAATGATTCACCCAAATTCTATAGGATAAAGTTATTTTACCTTAAAAATCGCCAAAATTTTATACAAACTATATAAAATCGTTAGAAATTTGAATATTTTTACAAAAATATCGCCAAACATTTATAGTTGGCATATGAAGTATTAGTAAGATTCGCCAAGGTTTCTATGTTTTAAAATAAATTCCCATCCTTATAATCATCCCAGACTCTCAGCATATCTTCAATTACTCGGTTGACCCTCTCTATTTTTCCATCTGATTGTGGATGGTATAATGTGTTAAAGTTTAGATTTGTACCAAATCCTTTAAAAAATCCCCTCCAGAAATTGGAGGTAAAATTTGTATCTCGGTCCGAGACAATTTTCCTAGGTATCCCATGTAACCTAGAAATCTTCCTCGTGCAAATTTTTGCAATATTGCCCGATGTATGTGTTGTTTTTATAGGGACAAAATGAGAAACCTTTGTTAATTTGTCAACCACTACCATGATTGATTCATTTTGTCTTGTTGTCTTAGGTAATTTAGTTATAAAATCAATGCTTATCACTTCCCATTTCTTCCCTGGGATTGGTAATGGCTACAGCAAATCTGCTGTGTGCTTATGCTCAGCCTTCACCTTCTGACATTCCATACGTCAAGCAATGTAAGAAGCAACATCCTTTTTCATTCCCAGCCAAAGGAATTAGCTTCTTATTGTTGTAATCGTTTTCTGGTAACCAGGATGTCCAGCATAAGGAACATCATGCATTTCCTTCAATACCAAATTCCTTAGTCCTCCAGAACTAGGAACATAGATTATATTCTTATGCATGAGTAATCCATGTTCCTTTATCTCATATTCCTTTATTTTTTGTTGTACATCTCCTTGTTGTAAGATTTCCTTTACTTATAGGTAATTTTGATCTATAACAAGATCATCTAAAATTCTTCTCTTCAGGTCTGATTGATGCATACTGACAACAGTAGCATGCATGAGATGTAGTCTTCTACTAAGTGCATTGACAAATTTATTCTCTTTTCCTTTTATATGCTTGATATCGAGGTCATATTCACTTAAAAATTCCATCCATCTTGTTTTCCTGACATTCAAGGTTGGTTGTTCAAAAAGATACTTCAGGCCAATATGGTCTATTCTTAATTCAAATCTCTTCCCCATGAGGTAATGCCTCCACATATTCAAGGCGTGGACAATGGCAACAAGCTCCAAGTCATGTGTGGCATAGCTCCTCTCATGTTCCTTAAGATTTCTGGACTCATAACCAATGACATGTCCATTTTGCATGAGGACTCCCCCAAGTCCTTCCTTACATGCATCTGTACATACCACAAAAATTTCATTTGGGTCAACAATCTTTAACATAGGTGCACTAGTAAGTAATTCCTTCAACAAATTAAAATTCTCTTCACAGTTAGGTGTCCATTCAAATTTAGTTCTCTTCTTTTGCAAAGAAGTGATGGGATAAGCAATCTTAGTGAACCCTACTATGAACCTTCTGTAATAACCAGCTAATCCCATAATAGATCTGACTTTTGACACATTTATGGGTGTTGGCCATCCTCTAATGGCTTCAATCTTCTTTGGATCTACTGCTTGTTGAGGAAAAGATATGAAATTATCTTACTCAAGCATTTTTAGATTCTGCTTGGCTAAAGAAAAATATATGGGAATCTCACCCTATGTTTATAGCCAACAAAAATAACATCCTAACTCACAAGTATTAATTACCAGTGCTTAGGCTAGTATTTTATCAATAAAAAGCTCACTGGAAATTTACTTTTTATGTAATTTTTTGAATCTATCAGTTGTTGAAATACATGTAAATATAGAAGTAAATACACCAAGATGATAATCAAGACAGGTGAGACATAAAGAAATCCTTTATTTCATTCCAATCCACCAAAGAGTCACTCTCTTTACAAAATTTCATGCAAAAATTTAGGACCAAAGTCAAACTTAGTGATCCCCGATGGAACATACAAAAGGACCTTTGACAAAAAATCAAAACTGAACTCTAAAAAGTTGGATCAACTTGCCACGGATTTTTTCCCACTCGACTCTGCACAATAGGCCTTGTCAATCAGGAAAACTAATTCACAAATAGACAAGTCTACACAGACTATCAAAGATAGATCAACACCTCTGAAAAACAAGTGTCTGAATGATGTAATTCAGCCTTGAATCTTGTTGTCTACAATAAGAACCTGCTATCATAAAAAATAATTGGGCTTGGATAAATTAAGGAATGGATGAAAACTGAATTATCTCAACATAAAATCAAAGAGAAAACATTAGTATGCTTCTCCTTCTATCCTCCTCGTGTTCCTCCCTTTCTTTTTGATTTTAAACAAATTAGAATTGGTTGAAGTAGTTGAACCAACTCATTAGTTAAGTCAGTTAAAAGACTCAACCAAATTTTAGTTAGGGGGGGAAGTAATAATCATAATAAGGGTTATAATTAAATAATAACTAGTAGGTGGGACCCCTTTTGACTCCCATTAGCTCATAACAATCATAACATAACTATTTAGTTCAGAAAAAAACACCTCCTTGTGACTCCCATCCACATATTCACATTTCACAATTTAGCTCATGATATTTGAAATTATTTTCAAAAAATATTACTCATATATCCAAAATAAAACATGTTGTCCAAAAATTCCTAAAGTCAAATGTCATCAACAATAGATAAAATAAAATAAAAAATCAAAAACCATATTTCCCACTCTCCGATGCAATCTTTCCTTCATTGTTGTTGTCACCCTTCGATTTTCCAGAATTTGACTTTGGCTACACGGAGCCTTTAGGTCTACTCTCATTGATCACATGGGAACAATCGTCCCTCAAATGCATCTGTGAAGACATGGATTTGTCAGAGACATTGGAGGGCGAGGAAGGGGCAAAAATGGTTTTCCTTTGTCAGGGGCATGGTGGGCCTCAGTTTTCAATATCTTGCTAGCATGGGAGGATTGCACTGGAAAGTGGTCAGGGGCATCTTTGAAAATTTGGTTGTTAGGCGAAGGAACAGGTAAAGACAAATTGGGCCAGCCACGATATTGGGAGACTGTTGGGTGGACAATCTCTTGCCATCTGTCATTTTCGAGAACCCCGGGTTGCAATGAGACATGAGGGGCCACATGAATACTGGGGGCTTACGGAACCTGGAAGGGAGGCCTTTCTAGCCTAGGTTGGACCACTCCTTTCCCAATCCAATTGAAAAATCTAGCCTGAAACAACTGGCCTAACTCTTTTGAGTCAATGCCAAAATGTATGGAGAACCTTGGCCTTCTTAGGCCTTTGTTCTAATTACCTCTCCCTCTATTGCCTTTGCAATAGCTACCTCGACTGAAAAAACTCATTCCTGCATGCATGATTGATTAACAAATAGTATTTTAAATAACCATACATGACAACTCTTTTAAAAATATGAAATAGATTTGGCTCAACAACGTATCAGAATCATGCAATCTAATCCATACAAATTGTTAAACTGTTTGTCAATGAGAAGGGGGTGAACAAAGGGTTCTAGGATATGCGAGGGGTTTGTATTGAGAGAAACATGATATGATTAAGGGTAAAAGAACACGATCATTACTCAAAGAGAACAAACAATGAACTGTAATGCAAACCAAATAAAACATCACTATAATCCAACCAAGATAATGCTACTTCCAATTGCTTCAACACATAAATTTTCTTGACTGTAATCAATTTTAGAATAGGGAGTGAAAAATGAATATGGGAAGGCGAGGGGGTTGTAATTAGTGGAAAGTGAAATAATGGTAGGGAAAAAGAATGATTATTTTTCATAAATTAATCAAATGATCCATAACCATTGTGTAAAAAGAACCACCTCAACCAAATGACCAGTGAGACCCAAAACAATTACTGTGTAAATTTCAAACAATTGTGTGCATCAACTTACTCACTTTAATCAAATATTTAACACAGTTCTGTCAAAACAGATAGTTTGTGTTCCACAATGATCTGTAGGGGAGTTTTGTTCCTCTTATTTACCCAATTAACATTTTATAACAACTCCCAAATGTATAAACAATAACCATTTCCGCTCTGTTCATCATCAAAATCAACCACTACCCACACATCACTTCAATCATCAAATACAACTCAAAAGTTGAGTTTAAAAAATGCAATGAAGTCATATTTTCGCTGCAATCATGCCTATCATTGTTAAAATGAATGGCATTTGTTAAACATACAGAGTGGACAATCAACACCACCATTTATACTGAAATTTCAAGATCCTAACTTTCCATTTAAACACACAGACAATCATTACCACTTCAGCTCACGCCATGTTGTGGGATACACAAAATCATTCAACCAAACACAAGCATATTTCTGTCACTGTATGAGTCCAATTTTCTTGGACTTTAAACATTCAAAATTCTGGGATATCTATCCAATATAACAAGGCATCAACACCAGGCCCGATTTTACAACATAATCGATCAAATTACAACAAGCCATTGTTCAGAAACCCATGACCCTTCCCAATGGCGCAATCAATTAATATTGATAACATCATAGTGGACAATTATGCCATAATCACCATGACTATAGCATTCTCATTTGGAAATTTTAAACACACAGTCATAGTATCATTAATTCAACCTATCGTGTTGAGTTATCAATCCAAAACAAGGATATAGAAACAAAATTGCTCAAATCAATCAAACTGTAGCAAATGATACTATGTAAAAACTTGTGCCCATTCTTGAGGACACAATCAAATAACCATAACGTATATAGTGGGTGGAAATTCCATAAGCACCGAGATTTCAATAATCATTTGGCCACATAGTTACAGTAAACATTGATTCATGTTTAGGAACACCACTCATACCAATACATCAAGCGTGAAGCGTCATTGTGACTTAATCAATTTTAAACAGTGCCAGGTTATCCATTCAATAAACACAAGGAGGCATCAACTGTGCATTTGATTTGATAATTCATTCTAATTAACCATATTGGGCTTATCTATCCAATAAAACAATTTTTGTGACTAGATGTCGAAACCAACACCATTTTCATATAATCAAAGGGGTGAGCCAGTAATTGACTCTACACCAATCCACAACAACCAATAGTAAACCTGAAAGGCCACAACAATATTCTCTATCAACCCTTGTAGCCTCTTGGACATTCTGAATAGTCTTCACTCTGTCCTTTCTGTGTGGACAATCCTTGTACAAGTGATCGTCTTTTCATCCCCGACATTGGATTGGTGGTCTTCCCCTTTTTCCCAAGGAGTCTTCTTTCTTGGATTCACCCTTAGCATATTGATATTGATGATTTATATTAGGATCATTCCTATTGAAGGGAGGTTTGAATCCTTTCCTCCTCTGATCAAAATTCTCCTTCTTCTTATCCTTCCAAGATTTATGGAGGTATTCTTTTCCCTGGCCTTGCTCATACATGTATTTAGCCTTCCCGATGGCCTCAGTCAAGGTATTGGGCTCATAATACCTAATCTGTTCTTTATAAAAGGCTAGTAGTCCACTCAAAAACCTCTGTATCTTTACCTTTTCATCGTTTATAAGGCCAACATATTTTAACAATCCTAAGAACTTCTTCTCATATTCTTCCATAGTCATGCTTCCTAGCCTGAGTTCAAAGAACTCTTACATTTTCTTTTCATATAAATTATTTGAGAGKTACTCCTTCTAGAAGTAATTCTTGAACTTCTTCCAAGTGATCCTATTCTCATTAATATGTTCAACTTGCCTCAGTTGATCCCACCACATTGCAACTTTCCCGTGTAAATGGTAGGTGGCAATCCTAKCTTCTAGGTTTGATGAATAGTTATTCAATTTAAAATTCCTCCTGAGTCCAAGAAACCATGCTTAGACATCATCTTCCCTTTCTTTTTCACCATCAAAGGAGGGTGGCTTGAGCTTCCTCAACTCTCCTTGMAAACTGTCCACTTCMTGTCTCCTTCTTTGGTGCCTAACAAGAGACACCTCTGGACTTCTTATGGAATATTTTGATGCATAAAGCTTTATTTTTTGGTAAGGAGGTGAGTGGTKTCTATGATTTCTACCAACACTTCTCGAATAACCATATCTTCCACGATCCTCTCTTCTTACATGAAACCTKCCTTCTTCCTCTTGTTTTGAGTTTGATTCCTTCTTCGTTTTCCTCTGCAACTGATTTAATCTTTATAGAACTCGAGCATTTATCTGACTTTTCTCTCTCATCAGTCTCTCATTGTCTATTTTGTAGCTTTGCACTTCTATTTTCAGGCTTCTTATAGTTTTTATTCATGTTTCTTGCTCTCCTTTTCCCTTGCGTCCATTGGAATCTGTCTTTGCATTAACAATTCTGGTATTCTGGCCTTCGACCTCTTTTTCATGGATGTAATCTCCCTCTCCTTCTTCCATTTCTTGAATACGCATTTTTAACTGATATGTTGAAACCCTCTAACTCTACAAAATGTGAAAGGGACCATTTTGTTAGAATTAAGCATATGATAAACAAAATTTGTCAACAATGCTACAGGTCCTTTCAACTCCTAAAGAATATATATAACACTTGCATGTTATCCATTGGCCAATATAGAATTCAATTCTGCATAGACGCTTCCTTCAAAACACTTTCCCAAGTGACCATGGCTCGAAACCGTGGGCTAAATCTTTCCTTAACGCTTTTATGTCTTGAAAACAACAAAAATCAGGTCATTATCCCTTTTCCTTCAGCTCTCAATCGCACGTGACCATGGCTATGACCCCGTGCTTGGCTGAAAAGCGCTTATCTGGGGCTTCGGGACCTCGGGCTTTGGGTGTTTCACCCTCATCACACTACATTCCCTCAGAATGTTGAACCAACGAGATCCTAGAGAGACACTTCAGAGTATCACTACTCCGGTGCTCCGAAGCTTTAGACTTCAAAGGTTCTTACTACATCACACCTGAAAACTCCTAAACCTCTGAACTTTCAGAGTCTCATCAATAATTACACACCAGGGGGGTGATACGAGGAAAAACTAGGAAGATAATACATGGCCCATTCTACGGGTGACACATGTCAAGTTCTAATTGACCCAAAAGGTCTGCGAAAAACCTGAAACAATATGACACATGGCACACTTAACGTAGGTCCACATCACCCCATGTGACATCATCCTTCCATGTCACTCTAGCTTTATGGGCGTTTGGGGCTTTAGGATTCAGAGGATTTCTCAGCATCGCATTACAATTTCTCTGAAAGATGAAGCGACAAACCCATAAAGGATTCAAGGATCAATGATCCAGGTTTTCTGTTGAGATCTATGGTCATTAGTAGCTCCAAGACTCTAGGCTTCAACACTTCTCACTTTTAGAGGCATGAAAATGACCAGAGTACTAGGTATATGGACTACGAGATCTGTTTCCACATGTCTTTTGGGAGCAATGGTCGATATGTACTCTGGCCTTCGGGGATTTGGGAGTTTCCACACTAGCACACTCCAATTTTCTCGAGCTCCAAATTCTCAAACTGACCCATATGTCAACATGTGTCCCTTGCTTGAAGATTTGACAGTTGTGACTTAACCTTTGCTTCACCTTCATCAGACAACCTTTGCTCACCTGCCCTCTGATCCAATGATGCAGGATCTCTCTTGATCCCACGATGGCGATCGCTCACGAATTCAAAAGGGATGGTCACGATCCCACAATTCCTTACAAAGTATCTCTGACTCTCTAGCTTCTGCACATAATATGCAACACCATTCCTCTTGAGATTTACAAATTCAAGGTCATAAATCAATCTCAACAATGATACTTTGACCAACATACCCAACCCATATAGGCCTGATGTTTCAACTAGAAGCTCTGATACCAATCTGTAACACACCCCACCACCTACAAGCCGAGGTACACTACCTTCAAGCCCACCCTTGGACTACTTTCTCTTACCAATACCTTTTTAAACTAATAAGGATGCATAAAATAAAATATCTAAAGACATGCACATCAAGAACTAGTAAGCATGCGTATTCTAAAGATTCAATTAAACGATAAATAAATACACAACAGAATACATTCATATACAAATAAATAATAACATAATAGAGAGAACTTATATTTATAAAATAAGACACCAACTGGCTTCATACCAAGGACGTTCCACCCAACCGTAGACACTACTGCTCCAAATCTCAATATCAGTGTCACCCCCGAGACAGGACTATGAATCCACAAGAATGGTTCCAGAGTGTTACTTGGCTTCTCGAACAAATTAGCACTCACGATCTGACAGGATTTCCCAACACTCACAAAAATCCAAGTACCCAGCTCTCTTCTACCCATCTTGCACCACCCAAGAGAATGGACCTCCACCCTTCTCTACATGTAGTCCCTCAAGAAGTCCTTCCCCTTCTAGGGCTCCAGTGCAACTAGTCTAGAATCTCCATGTTGGAATTCTCAGGACTCATAGCTATGAACAAAGTTGGACACAGGCCAACGCATCTCAGACGTGAAAGAATCAAGTCATGGCTGGATTACACTAGCGACCTCTACAGTGAATGATACCATGGTTTCTCTTTAATAGTTTGTTTTCCTTTCCCAATCCAAGAAACGTATGAGGAAAGATGAGTGGGTGACAGAAATGAATGGAGTGAGATCTCCAGGAAATGTGTGAACAAAGAAATGGAGTGCATGCGTGAATGAATGATAGAATGAGATAATGAGTGAGGCGACCAAAAACAACACCAGACAAGAACGGGAGTGAGAGAAGAATGAACCAACCCACCAACATACCATGGATGGGTTTAAGTAATTCATGGGGGTCAAGAACGTCTTGGCCTTCCCCCAAGAAGCTCATGTAACTGATCCACTCCCTTAGACAAAAGGGTAATTAAAATATGAATAAAAATGTATCCCCTCGATCCCCCTCTCTTGTGGAATCATAGCATGCTATAACTCTAGTCCTTTTTCGTCTAGCAGCCAACGATGTATTTATTATTATTATTATTATTATTTTTACTGGGGGAATTGGCAACTCGCGGTTCTCGTACTCGCGTAACATGGGGTCGATCCCCGTCGGCTACCACTATAACCCCAGGTGCAACCACCCAGCCCGCACGAATGGCGCACGAGTAAATCCGGGTGAGAATCGAACATGAGACTTCATTTTTACAAATTTCCTTCCATTTACACGACACTTGCCAATCTGTCTACACCCGTGCGGGCAGCGATGTATTTATTATTAATAATGATCAAAACATTACATTTATTGGGCACACTATCCTTTTAATAATTTTTTGGGCACTTTAGCCTCTCAGCATTGTAACAATACATTATTTAAAATGGGGGCTCAAAACCCAGGGTGTTACAGGTCTTCCTACGGGTGGTGTCCACTTCAACATAGAAAACACAACTAACAAGTACCCATAAGTGAAGGTGTCACTTTTTTCGTGAGTGTCATCACAAGCCACTAGGATTTCTTCCAGTAAATAAGTACACCAATTGAATAAAACATCATTGGCGCAAAAACCTACCACCGATAAGGCATCTAATGTACATTCTCATTTATAATACGACCGCATGACCTTGCTAGCAATTACGTAGCAAGCGGTCCTAGCTTTCTGGGGTAGAATGTGGTCAATCTTGGCTATGCACCCCCCCTCCTCTGTGTATGAATTAACTCATATAAATTGGGTTCCCCCTTTTTCTTTTCATGCTTTCTTGGTGCCTGGAATCCCTTGGATACATCCTCCCCTTCGGTGGATAATCCAACAAGATGATGGATGTCTTTTGCGTGAATTGGGTATCTTCTATCCAACCATAGACTTCTTTCATTTACCATTCTAATGAGAAACTTGGTACATCTCGCAACCTCTCCAGTAGTGCCGAGAACTGATAAATCCTTGAGGTTCATAACAATAGAGCTAAAAAGGTTGATGAACCCCGAATTTGGCATGAACTGCATTCCTCCCAAATTATCTAGAGCGACACTCCATAAGACATCGATGTTGATTTACGGAAACATGACCTAGTATGTCAAGTCAAGGTCGAGGATTTTGACTTTCTTGACCTTCCCTTTTAGATCTCCCACGATCTCGACACAGGGGTCACAGGGCTTGTCCGACACTACATCCTTACAAATGACACTTCTGCTCCTTGTAGCTCTTGGCATGGTGATTCTAGCCTGTCAACACACTTCAATAGGATAAAATGGGATTGGGGATCACGATTGAGGGTCAAGGGATTGCCCAATATTGAGCACAATTCAAAATTTGTAAAGCGTTAAGTTCTCTTTGGGAAACAATGCATCCTACACTGAGTTCCCAGAACCTTATACTCGGGCTTAGCTCGCAAGTTCTATAATAACTACTAAGGCTATTCATCATTAACCCTATATATGCAACTTGCAACTGAGTTATGCGATTGGACTGGTTAACGAGGTAAATCTATTAGGTGATCTTGGCATTTACTGAGCAGGTTGGTCAGGGACATGGCTGATTCCACACCTTACCATTCAAATAATGAGAATCCTGGTGTGAATACCGATGACATCTTCACATATCATGGATTTATGGTTTAACAGAATTCAGACGGGTTACTGTAGTGGTAATAAACTCTATGACTAGACTAGGTTCATGTGGCACATGGACTAGGATTGCATCCGAATATGCTCTCCCTCGGACCACAAAGGGGTCCCCGTTACATTAATGATTGTCATTAATATATTTGTGGCTCTTTTGATCCTATGCTATTGAGTAAGAAGTTCTACATTAAAACACACTTAGACGGAAAAAATGAAACACATGTCACAACACAACAATGCACTCTTCGACTTTATTAACTGAATTCACATAAATTTCAAAAACATTCAAATCTAGATACTATACATGCTCCTTTGGACTAGAGAAACATGTAAATGTGTTGAATCTGCACAAAATAGATCTAGCTAGAAAATACTACACATTTGTAGAGAGAAATTGAGAAAGAAGAAGCAAGATAGAAAGAATGGGATAATTCTCATTAACCATATTCCACACTCAAAGAGTGAATAATTTAAAATATATATAGGATAAATGAGTAACTAATGAACCATAGTGGTGGTCTAGATTGATCTGGACACACACCAATAGTTACAAGAGTAAATTGCCACCTATTCTAGTCTCTTAGGAAGTTACGGGAGTGAACTGCCACCTAGCTGAGTTAACTAGTCAACTAGTCTTCAGTTAACTGACTGAACAAAGAGTAGTGAGTTGGTGATGATCCCAATGTTGCATGGTGACAAAACAATGCAACATCTAAACTCAACTCAACTAGTCAAATTGAAGTGTCAAATGAAAGGGAATATTCTCCAGGTAGAATATTCTCCCCTAAAATATAGGAGACTCGATAATGACTAATTATGACTAATAAACAATGAATAACCTTAGGAAAAATAAATCCTATGTGTGTGTGAAGTAACTCCAACACCCCTCCTGAACATCACTATGGTGAAAATAAAGAATGGGTCCCATCTACGAGGCCATGTTAGGTACCCAAATAAAATAGATACACTGAAATAAACGAGGAAAGAGGGAAAACCTCATGGGAACAAAACCCCCCCTCAAATTACAATGCATAAAATAAAAAATGAGAAGGAACAAAAAATAGTTTCTAAGCAACCTTGTCCTTCACTCCAAGAAGACCTCACAACTGTGCAAGTTTGTGCTCTTTGAAGATTTTGTTGAAGATGTAGATGTTTGCACGGATTTGATGAAGTATATGCGTTATTGATATTTCCACACATATCCACTTTATCTTCTTGTAATGAATAATATCCAAATAAATTTTGGATGAAATTTTGAAAACCGTGTGGCCGTTTCCAGAAAAATGTTGAAATTTTGTTGATTTTAAAATGATCCTAACTTTAGTTTCCAGACTCCATTTTGGACGATTTTTTTTTTTGAAATTGGATATTTTCCCGAGAGGAATTCAAATATCCAATTTTTTTGTGAAAATGTTTCTCAGAAAATATCAAAATGACGTCTGATGTGCGCGGCTCCCTTTTTGAATCCTAACATGCATGCATGGTGCATGCAAAAGTGTTTGCATGTGACTCATAAGATGCATGCCATATATCTTCCACATGAACTTCAGAGAATAAATATGAAATGGAGTAGACATCATCTTCAATTATTGGAATACTAATTTCTGTAAAAACTTTTGTAGAAGACTCTTCATAATAAGAGGCTTGATCTTCTGATTGCTTCTCTTCTGGCTCTATCCAGGGATGATTTTAAGGATGGAAATTTATTTTACAATGTAGAAACCTTGGTGAATCTTACTTATCCTTCATATGCCAACTATAAATGTTTGGCAATATTTTTGTAAAAATATTCAAATTTCTAAGGATTTTATATAGTTTTTTTAAAATTTTGGCAATTTTTAAGGTAAAATAATTTTATCCTATAGAATTTGGGCGAATCATTTTTCAAATAGAAAATCTCTTTTTTGGAAAAACCATGGAAAATTAGCCCATGAGCGAAATTTAGCCCCTAAAATCATCTATGGCTCTATCTGTTCGACCTCTTGCATGAAATATTCACAATATTCTTTATTCCCAAATAGAACCTCCAATCTGGTCCATAATTCATTTGGATTTAATCCTTGTGATTCTTCATATACTTGATGGAAAAGTTCGGGAGAAACAAACATGTCGATCCTTCCTATGGCCATATCTTGTCTATTGAGAAAGTCATTTTTCTCATCGACAGAATCAATCTCTACTTCCATTGCCATGGTTATTTTGTATAAGCCTCTACTTCTGAGAAAAAGTAGAATCGTTGTCTTCCATTCCAAATAGTTATGAGGCGTGAGAAGTATTTTTGGCGAATAATCCATCTTTTGTTGTCTTCAATCTTTTGTACCTGAAAAAAATGATTTTGTATAGCTTTTGCTTAGCAGTCCGTCAGCTTTGATACCATGTAAATGTGTTGAACCTGCATAGAATATATCTAGCTAGAAAATACTACACACATTTGCAGAGAGAAATTGAGAAAGAAGAAGCAAGATAGAAAGAATGGAAGAATTCTCATTAACCGTATTCCACACTCA
>SNQJ01S0003673.1:326813-336976 GCA_010110895.2 Picea sitchensis | reverse complement strand
AACCAATAGTTACAAGAGTAAACTTCCACCTAGTCTAGTCTCTTAGGCAATTACGAGAGTGAACTGCCACCTAGCTGAGTTAACTAGTCAACTAGTCTTCAGTTAACTGACTGAACAAAGAGTAGTGAGTTGGTGATGATCCCGATGTTGCATGGTGACAAAACCAATGAAACATCTAAACTCAACTCAACTAGTCAAACTAAAGTGTCAACTGAAAGAGAATATTCTCCAGGTGGAATATTCTCCCCTAAAATATAGGATACTGGATAATGACTAATTATGACTAATAAACAAGGAATAACCTTAGGAAAAATGAATCCTAGGTGTGTGTGAAGTAAATCCAACAAAAAATTCCTTTAGCTCAGTTATGAGACATATAGGGTTTCAGGAGAGCACCATTCATCCATCCTGGCCAAAGTATACCATCCAATTGCATGAGTCTGACTTCTCCTGAAGGTCGGATCTCCGCAACTATAAATGGTCTCAACCAATGCATGCACAACATTCCTGGATGTTTCTGGTATCGACTGTCATAAAGTAGGAACTTCTCTCCTTTCGCAAATGATTTGGTATTAATGTGTGTGTCATGACAATATTTATGCTTTGCTTTCTTAACTAATTGATG
Organism: Picea sitchensis; assembly: GCA_010110895.2. Taxonomy (NCBI): domain Eukaryota; kingdom Viridiplantae; phylum Streptophyta; class Pinopsida; order Pinales; family Pinaceae; genus Picea; species Picea sitchensis. The sequence goes on along the minus strand of SNQJ01S0003673.1, from coordinate 336,351 downwards.
AAAGTCTGCCAAAAACTTGCTCTCTTCAAGTTCCTACATTTCCATAAGCCTCTACGCAATTGATTCATCCTCCTACATGTGTGTAATCTATGCAATATATAGACTCAGGGTAATGAATTCTACAGGTAACACATCCTCTTTCCCATAGAATATATGAAATGGAGTATACTTGTGCAGTTTCTTTCTGGTTTTCCTGTAAGCCCATAAAACTATTGGGACTCTGTCATACAAATCCTCCCTATTTGTGCAATAAACCTTTTTTAATCCTCTCTCCAGAATCTTGTTAAATGCCTCTACTGTGACATTGGATTGCGGATGGTAGGGGATACTTTTATGATGTTTGATCAAGAATTATGTTGTAATATTTGTTATTGTACTACTGATAAAATGACCACCCTAATCACTGGTCAGACTCTTAGGATAGCCAAACCGAGTGATAATATTTTCAAAAATTAACCTAGCAATAGTATCCGTCGAGCAATCCTGGAAAACTGCTTCCTCAACCCTACGTGTAAGGTAATCAGTTGGAGTAATAATCGAACTGGATGAAAAGGAAATTCATCTCATAATGGTGTATTTCCCACTCTTTGACAGGCATCACAAGATCTATTATATTCCTTTGCATGTTTGAAGAGAGTGGCCCACCATAATCCATCTTGGAGGACCTTCTGTGCAGTGGCCTTTCCTCCAACATGGCCTCCCAAAACTCCACTATGGCACTCCCAGAGTATGTCTTGTCTTTCATGATCTAAGACACATCTCCTGAGGATACTATCTAGGGCGAAATTATACAATTTCCCTGCAAGCAATTGATATTCTACTACTCTAACCACCATATGATGTTTATGAGTTGCAGAGTATGTTTCTGGGTAGGCCCCTATACCCAAGAAAACTGTTATCTATTCCAGGTATTCTAGTATGGCCTCAACCTGAAACATGTCTGCATTTGGGAGCTGATCATCGACTTCTTCGCCACTTTCCTCTGAATCTAATATGGAAAGGTGATCAGACCCCACATTTCATCTTCCACATTTAATGCTCGCTTCAAATGAAAATTTCTGAAACAATAACAACGATCGACAAATCATTCCTTCTAGAATAGGCTTGTTAACTAGATATTTTAATGCAAAATGATCAGTAAAAAACTTAAAATGAGAGCCTAACAACTAATGTCTAAACCTCTGCAGAGCGTAAATCATATCTAAACCCTCCCTTTCTATGGTTGTATAGTTGCACTCATCTTGCGACAACTTTTTGCTAGAAAAATATATAGGGTGATCCATGGCTCCATCTCCTAGTTGCACTAAGATGGCTCTCAGGGAAATACCTGATGCATCTACATGCACATGAAATTCGTTTTCCCATTTTGGAAATATAAGAATAGGTGTTGTGTTGAGATTTCCCTTCAGGATGTTGAACGATTTATCACACTCTGGTGTCCACTGAAACACTTTTGACTTCTTTAGTATATTTTCCAAGGGTGCAGTAATGTTTGCATACCTTCTGATAAACCTGTGATAGTTCCATGTGTGCCCCAGTGTGGAGCGCAACTGCTTGGCACTCGTAGGCGGTGGAATTTTCACAATAGTCGCAAATTTGGCTGGGTCTACCAGTACTCCTTCTCGACATACTGTGTGGCCTAAAACATTTTCATGTGGCTCACAGAATATACTCTTCCTGAGGTTCAAGGATATCTGCAATTCCCTACATATATCAAACATTGGATGTAGTAGTGATACATGTTCCTTGAGCAGATTGTATATCGTCCAATCATCCATATAAAATTCTATAAAATTGTGAATAAATTCTCAAAAAGTTTCTATTACAATACGGGAAAAAACTACAGGGGCGTTCTTTAGGCTGAATGACATCACATTATATGCAAATGACTACCATTCTTTTATGAATGTGGCCATCATTTTGTCTTCTTTAGCAATCCTTACTTGGTGATACCCCTAAAATCCATCTGTAAATGAGTACGATTTTTTCCCCGCAACCTGTTCTAGAACTTCATCAGTAAAAGGTGTTGGGAAAGGGTCATGCACATAGGCAAAGTTAAGGCTTATGTAGTCTACATAGACCCTAATGTCCTATGTTCCTTTCTTTCTCTGGATGACTATTGGGCTAACCCATTCTTCTTATTCCACTACAAAAATGAGTCCACCCTCCAAGATCTTGTCTATTTCCCTCTTAACCTTCTCTTTCACTCTAGGGTTAAGGAGATATGGTCTATGCCTTAGAAGATTTGATCTTGGTTTTAGTTCAATTTTCATCTCTCACATAGCTCCTTTAATTCATTTTAGCTGTGAAAATGTTTTTGGGAACAAGTCCTCATACTCTTACAACATGCTATGTATTTCTTGGCTAGTTTTCTCATCCCAGTAATATCCTACCAAAGTTGTCTTAGGTTATTATCTAGTTCTTATATTGACTTTAAAAAAATTCAATGGATACTTATAGGAACCGTCAGTTTGGTTGGGTATAATGTTGTGTATTTCTCTACTTCCTTCTTTTTCCTTAATGGCTAAGTTTCTTAATTCTTCTAAATCATCTGGGTTTTCCAAATCCTTCTCAATTTTATAGCATTCTATAGGTCTCCTGTCCAATTCTAGGTGAAGGTTAGACTGAAGTGTTTGGATATGCTTTCCACATATCGCTAGGTTGTTTTTCCATTCACCAGCATTGAAAAAAATGAATTATTTAATTATTTATAGGACTACTTTAAGCTCAAGGTACTTACTTGTAAATGAGAAGTCCTTGCAAAATTGATTTGTCAACGTTTTCTAGTCATTGATATGTCTTCTGGTTTCTTCATGCATGTACCAAGCTTTCGAAATTGGACCTATTGAATGGGGAGATAATTGAACCCATAAGCGAGATGGTATTTCCGCAACTTGCCACTGTCTCACAGATTGTTCAATATGTTATTTAGGATTAGACTGTCCATTGAACAATTGCACAACTTGGAAATCCATCCGCATCTCTGATTCCAGCTGCTCCTTATCTTGAAATATATATCGGATAGATTTCTTTGCATTGTCCCAGCTCTTAACTAAGGCTTTATGACTAGTCCACCATCTAGTAGGGGTGTCCTGGAGGGATAAGTACAAAACTGAGATCCTTTGATCCTCCACTATATTTTATTCCATGCTGAACAAAAAGCTGTCAAGTTATGAGGTACCATCGTATATCGGGTTTTCTTTGACCTCGGTTCCAACCCATCTAGTTGCTCTGACAATTGTGCCTCTTCTTGAAAATCTCTCATATGAACCTTACTGCCAACTGTCAAATGCTAGTTTGGAATCTCCGTCTGCCGATTGTATGCTCCTCCAACTTACTAATCCATCAACATTAGGGTTTATGTAGTCTCCTCTCGTTCCTCTTGTTACAATGTACAACTAATCTAAGTCTTCTCCCTCCATATTGTTGTCCATTATCTTTATGTATCAAGGGCCTACATACAGATCCAAGGGTTGAACCACTTTATTTCGTTTTCCTCGAATGTCATAGTGTCTTTCTTTAGGTAAATAACCACATAGTTATCGTAAACCCAATAAATAACAAGTAGTGAAAGATAAGTGTCCTTATCCCCCATGATTTTGATCACCTCAAAATTAGCTACATTATTCACTCCCACAACATCTATTTCCACATTCTCCAGTCTTCCTATTGGAAAAATACAATATTGATTGGCCATTCTTAACTGAATTGGGGAATATGTCAACTGGGGTTTTCCTAAAGCTTCCCAAATATTTTTAGGTAGTATGTTAACATCATATTCTAGATATAAAATAGCATCCTTAATCTCAAACTTCTCTAACTATGATGCTAATCTAAACTCTTTTCCAGTTCATATTTTCCTTCTTCGCACTCTCTGAGTATTCTTCTCAAGAAGATTAGTCCTTATTCTAGTTTCTGGATATTTTTCAGTTCCTAGGACTAGGTACAGGGAATTGTGCAACTTTTTTTCAATTGTTCATTCCCAAGAATATCATAAAATAATTGAAACCAAAGGTCAACTACATTTTGTGACTGGTCAGGTTGTCTCATCAAAATTACAGGGTTTCGGGGTGTAGGGGGTGAAGAAGGGACTTGTGCAACTTTAGGATAAACGATAGGCTGAGGGGATTTTCCTTCTATCTCAGGGCCAGGGATACTATGGAATACTTATATGGAATTTTTAAAGAATATCTTTTGTTTCATAGGATCATACATGTCATCCTTAGGCGTTTCTTTCTATATATAAGGTACATTATCAACATCTGCACTAGTCTTTGATCCTCCTCTAGTAACGATATTAAGTTTGGGAAGTTGTCCTTTAATAAATATCTTTATGTCTGAATTGATGGTATTAGTTCCTTGTTCACATACCCGATCTTCCCATTTTGAAATTAGTTCTGGGAAGTCTTCGGTTGTGTGCCCATTGGTTCTATAGTGAGAGAACCATCGTCTCCTTGGGTGAGGATAATATCTAACCATGTGGCCTTGCTCATGATAGTTGTAGTATCTACATGGTCTTCTTCCCCCATTTCTTCCCAGTCCTTGAGGGGTTTCATTCACCTTGAACGATGTTCAATCCAATCTGTTTGCAATTACATCCAATGCTCTACACTGATTTATAGTATGTGTGGTAGATGCCCAAAAATCATAATGCACAGTATTCAGCATTGTTGAATTCTTTTGAATAATGGGGCACTTTCTTGTACCATGACCATGGATTCGACAAATATCACAATATTCGACTGATGATGATGCTTGATTACCTGGAAAAGCATGATACGGGGTTGGGGTATGGAATGGTAAATTTGCGTATACTTGCACAAATCTTCTCGTGGGTCCTGGTGAGGGTCCCATTAGATTCTGAGGAGGTCCCATTCCCTCATTCGTGAACATTCATTCACCATATGTCCTTATGTGTAATATCTATTACACCAGACTTGCATTCATCCTGGTCAGGGTATCGTCAATTCTTGAATCTTCTTTGTAAGTGTTGATATTTTCCCTTGTATTTGCGCCAAATTTTCATTTTTGGGGGGTATGGTCACTCTCAGGCTCCCCGGATATCCTTCCATGGCTGCAATATTCATTGATTATTCCAATGCATCTATCAAAGTGACTATCTGATGTTGTGTTAACGGAAACCCTGTCAGAGGTAGAAATCCCTGGATATACCATTCCGTTTGATTTTCCTCTTGAATTGGATGTGCTAACCTCCCTATAGCATATTTAAACTTATGTCTATACTCCCAAGCCAATTCACCTTCCCTTTGTTGTATTTCACACAACTAAGATAGAGCTTGTTGTTCTGACTGAAGTATCTTAAACTTCGCTATGAACTTTGTTTGTACTTGGTCAAGTGTGAATGCTTGAACTTCTACTCCTGGTACTCCTTGATCAATGGACTTCATGTACCATTTGAAATCACGAGCTCTCAAAGTAGTCTGGAACTCAACCAATTTATTCGCATCTAGAGTCCCTTTATACCTCCAAATTGCTTCACATAAGAACCAATGTTTCTCAACATCCTCATCTCCCTTACCCGAGAATTCTGGGTATCGAGCAATCGAACCTCCCGCGTTACCAACCATTGTTGATCTTACTACTCCTACCAAGATAAAACCTAACGATCTTGGTTTTGATCTACCAGGGGATCCCAATATCCTCCCAGTATTCGCACTTCTCAATTGTGACTGCCTAACTGACTTTAATGGAACATATATAGTATAAGAAGGTATTATAAAATTTACCACCTGTATAGAAGAAACTTGGGGTATGGGTGATTTGGGGCTACTGCCACTGGCTTCGGGGCAGGTTTCTTTGATCTAGAGGGTCCCATTCTCTCCTCTAGAGCAGTCTCTTCAGCCGTATTCATGATCTTTCCTCGTATCGGGGATGAATATTCTCTTTCTTCTTCAAGATCCATGTCGGCTTCCTTTTCCCATACTTCTACACCTTATTATTCTTGTCCACCCTCTTGGGGACTTCTTTCTCTTTGTGCTTCTCTCTCATTTAATCCTTGACTAGCCAATATTTCCTGTCTTCTCATCTTTCGCAACTCTTCCATCTGTCCTTCCTCGAATTCTCCTGGTCCAACTTCTTTTCGCAACTTATTAGACTATTTTACTACTTTCTTTATCTTACCATTCCACCACTTCTCAACTATGGTGGCTCTTTTCAAGGCTCGCTCATCCCTTATGTCCATTTATTGCTTCTCCCTCATTTGTCAAATAACCCTCTCCCCTCTCTCAGGACATGAATCCACCCCAAACTAACCCCACCCCAAGAGAGGGTGTTTATGCTGCCATCTCAGTCAGGGACATAGTCGACATCCCCTCCTCCATCAATAAAACCTTAATCCATAGGGGGATTTCTCTCAACAATATTCCCCTTGTGTCTTTCTTGAAATATGATTCTTCCCATGAAAAATATTGGTGATTCTCAGCTGGAAACTCGATAATGTATCCTTCTGATGTTGTATTGACCCAGAAATTGATCGCTTGCATTACTGAACGATCCAACCGATGAAGTGTTGCGATATTGTTTGTATCCTAGGCATGGGTATTCTTGACTCATTCTTGGAATTCTAGAGGTTCTTGGAGCCTTTATATCCAATGTAAAAGTTCTTTCAGGGACTTAACCCAGAATATCTCATACTAGTCACTCGATATTTCTAAGTAAAGTACAACCTCCCATGTATCTTTCACATGTTTCCCTCGCAACTCCGCTTCTTTCCTTATGAATGCGTCACAATTTTTCTCCCACCACTCGTGAATATCAGATCCATGAATACACGAAAGCATTCTCCCGATAGGTTACCTTTTAGCATAGGTCCTGGAAATAGAACATTTTGTTGGCACAAAATTGATCTGACCAGGGTCCTTCTCAGGTTACTAACAAAAGGCACTGAGTAGTCTAGAGCACTGACACTTTTATCTCCTCCAAAGAGAAGAAGTCTCACCTGAAGTGAAACAAAGACAAGAAGATAGGGAAGGGAAAGGAGAATACTGAGGTGGGTTCCATAATATTCAAAGTTCACCATAACCTTGCACAAGACAAACTAACCAAAGAACATATATGACCTTATTGATAACTAAAAATAAAGAGAATCAAGTTGCGAAATAATTTGTAAACAGAGACAACGAATTGATCTTATTAGACATAAAGAATTAAAGTAAAGAGATGATTCATAATCATAAACACAGAATGACACAATAATTTCAAAATTTTAGGTCCTTCCATATGTATTATCAAAATATATTCTCAGATACAATCTCAGAGATACAAATCATTACTCTTTTACAAACTTTTGGCTCTGGACTCATGCCTCAGAGGTCTATCTACCCTTTTCCCCAAATGTATACGAGTTACAATCACATAACCATTAATATGTCTGCGCCCTCTATACCATCTACCCCTCTATATCAGTTATTCCATCTAACCCTTTAAAATCATATTCATCTCATGCATATAGGTTGGGTGGGATCTTCTAGCTTTAGGCTTCACATTCTTTCTTTTTCTTATTCTTTTGTAACTTCCTTTGTCATGCTAGTGTTGCAATGTCCCCTTTCAAAACCATTTTCTATTTCTTTGCTTGCTCCACTTTCCATATTCTTTGTGTCTTGCACAACTCGTGTTTGACCAAAATTGGGATTTTAGTCTTCCTTGCGCAACTTCTAACCAAAAATGAAGGGCCCAACAAGATGGACAGCAGGAGAAAAATCAGGAAGAAAATGTAACAGGTGATGTGTTACAAGACTCTTTGATTCTTTATGTAGATAATATTTATGATTATTGGCTAGTATATTCAGGGGATTCATTTCATTCCACACCCCATAGGAAACATTTTCTAGATTATGTTCAAGGTGATTTTTGACAGGTTCATTTGGGTGATGATGCACCATTCAAAATTGTTGGAATGGGAAAGCTAAAAATAAATGAAAGGAATGGAAACTGGTGGTTGTTGAAAGAGGTAAGACATGTCCCATATCTAAGGAAAAATATAATTTCAACAGGGAAGTTGGCAAGTGAAGTTTGTATATCCATATTTACAGATAAGGTGTGGAACATCACCAAAGGATCATTGGTTATAGAAAAAAGAGAAAAGGTAGGTACATTGTATTTATGTAGTGGTAATACTGACTCTTCTATATTTTTAGCTTATAAATAAGTGGCTACAACACTGTAACATCATATTCTTGGAAACATGAGTGATAAGGGGATGCAGATACTTCACAAAATAATTTTTTTTCAATATCTTAAACAAATTGATTTGGATTTCTGTGAGCATTGTCTTTATGGAAAACATAAGAGAGTCATATTTCTCCAAGTCCAAAAAGAAAAGAAGAGTGAAAGGTTAGAGCTTGTGCAAACATATGTATGGGGACTGTTGTAGGAAAATCTTCCTACGGACAAGTAGATCGACCTCTAGAGCTTGACCTTAACCCTAGACAGAAAAATGCTTATCGTGGACACTGAATTCCTTTCAAATATATCTAAGCCTAATGCATGAGAAGGGAGAATAACATAAGTACCTTTTAATCGACGTTTGTCCCTGCATGCTCCGAGTTGCGCTCCAATCCTTTTGCTCCTCGCTGAGGTCTGTGGACAAAACAAGATACGACCATTTCCTACTCTATTGACATTAGCTTGAAAACAGATCTATCAATAAATGATAATTTCATGTAGTATCAGACACGAACTAGAAAGAAACAGGCCAAGCGTGTCATATTAATGAGAATGATGACAGCATTACTTACAATCGTAGATGTGAATGCGACAGCTTCGTCAATTCCTCTTCGTCCAACCCTTGCCTGAGAGATCCACAACCTGGATAACAACAGCTTCACTGATCACTTCTCTTTGGCTGACTGTCAGTTTCCTCTAAGATCATAAGTTTCATATGTTCAATTCTTCCCCCCTTTCCACCATCATAGAGCCTGTTTATATAGGTTGGGAAAGGCTTAACCTCTTGAGTTATGTTTAGAACCAGTTAGGAACCATCTCCTTAGATCAGGGATCTTTGATGAAACAAAGAATTCGAGCACAACTGCCTTCTAATCTCGAATGTTCTCCTCCTCATTCGACTCAACGGGCTAACAATTGACCCAGAATAGGGAGCGCTCCCACAAAAGGGGTATCAAAGTGTTATAGCACTCCCAATGTGCCTTGGGAGAGAGCCAACGCTCTTAAGGTGAGCAGCGCTCCTCCAGAAGGGCTGAAGAGCGTTATAACGCTTCTGGATCATGGTGTAGGGGCACCAGCACTTCTCTAGCAGTATTAGAGGAGCATTCCCCTTCCAAACCACTATTTCAGGTCTTCTTTCAGGTGTTAAGAGTTCTTTGATTCCAGTGGATCAGTCTTTGCTCTTCAAATCAGTCATATGAGGTGTCATAAGTGCCTCCTTAGTGTCGTTATTACGGCATCATGTCTGAACATTGTTTGCGACATGGATAATCAACTTGGGACACTTGCGAAATTTGTAGGGAAGATGCGACACTTGCGACGACTGATAGGGACAATGCGACACTTATCCATCTGA